>BDUI01006042.1:26634-54149 GCA_002335545.1 Apodemus speciosus
TTTGACTTCTTCCTTTTCAATTTGTAAACCCTTGACCTCCTTTTGTCGTCTGATTGCTCTGGCCAGGACTTCAAGTACTGTATTGTATAGATAGGGAGAGAGTAGGCAGCCTTGTCTAGTCCCTGATTTTAGTGGGCTTGTTTCAAGTTTCTCTCCATTTAGCTTGATGTTGCCTACTGGTTTGCTGTATATTGCTTTTACTATGTTTAGGTATGGGCCTTGAATTCCTTATCTTTCCAAGACTTTTATCATGAAGGGATGTTGAATTTTGTCAAATGCTTTTTTTTCCCATTTATATGAGTACACTGTAGCTATCTTCAGACACACCAGAAGAGGGCATCAGATCCCGCTACAGATGATTGTGAACTCACTTCACGTGGTTGCTGGGAATTGAACTCAGGACCTTTGGAAGATCAGTCAGTGCTCTTAACTGCTGAGCCATCTCTCCAGCCCTGTCAAATGCTTTCTCAGCATCTAATGAGATGATCATGTGGGTTTATTTTCTTTGAGTTTATTTATGTAGTGGATTAAGTTGATGGATTTCCATATATTGAAACATCCCTGCATCCCTGGGATGAAACCTACTTGATCATGGTGAATGATCATTTTGAGGTGTTCTTGGATTTGGTTTGCAAGAATTTTTTTTTTGAGTATTTTGCGTGGACATTCACAAAGGAAATTGGTCTGAAGTTCTTTTTCTTTGTTGGGTCTTTGCATGGTTTAGATATAAGCAAAATTGTGGCTTCTTATACCAAATTGGGTAATGTTCCTTCTCTTTAAATTTTGTGGAATAATTTGAAGACTATTGGTGTTAGGTTTTTGAAGGTTTAATAGAATTCTGCACTAAACCCATCCGGTCCTGGGCTGTTTTTTGGTTGGGAGACATTTAATGACTGCTGCTATTTCTTTAGGGGTTCTGGGACTGTTTAGATGGTTTATCTGATCCTGATTTAACTGTGGTACCTGGTATCTGTCTATAAAATTGTTTATTTCATCCATATTTTCCAGTTTTGTTGAGTATAGGCTTTCATAGTAGGATCTGATGATTTTTTGAATTTCCTCAGTTTCTGTTATGTCTCCCTTTTTATTTCTGATTTTGTTAATTTGGATACTGTCTCGGTGCCCTATGGTTAGTCTGGCTAAGGGTTTATCTATCTTGTTGATTTTCTCAAAGAACCAGATCCTGGTTTTGTTGCTTCTTTGTGAAGTTATTTTTGTTTCTATTTGGTTGATTTTAGCCCCAAGTTTGATTAATTCCTGCCATCTACTCCTCTTGGATTATGAGTTTTCCTCTTAGCACTGCTTTTATTGTGTCCCATAAGTTTGGGTATGTTGTGCCTTCATTTTCATTGAATTCTGAAAAGTCTTTAATTTCTTCCTTGACCAAGTTATCATTGAGTAGAGCATTGTTCAGCTTTCCTGGATGTTTTGGGTTAGAAGCTTTTTGCTTTTTGCATTTTCTTTGACTGTTGCATCAATGTTTTCTATGGTATCTTCTGAACCTGAGATTTTCTCTTCTATCTCTTGTATTTTGTTGATGATGCTTGCATCTATGACTCCTGATCTCTTCCCTAAGTTTTCTATCTCCAGGGTTGTCTCCCTTTGTGATTTCTTTATTGTTTCCATTTCCATTTTTAGATCCTGGGTAGTTTTGTTTAATTCCTTCACCTGTTGTGTTTTCCTGTAATTCTTTAAGGGATTTTTGTGTTTTCTCTTTAATGGCTTCTACATGTTTACCTGTGTTCTCCTGTATTTCTTTAAGGGAGTTATTTATGTTCTTCTTAAAGTCCTCTATCATCATCATCATGAGATGTGATTTTAAATCAGCGTCTTGCTTTTCTGGTGTGTTGGGGTATCCAGGGCTCACTGTGGAGTGAGAAGTAGGTTCTGATGATGCCAATTAGCCTTGGTTTCTGTTGCTTATGTTCTTGTGCTCGCCTCTCACCATCTGGTTTTCTCTCTTGCTACCTGCTCTTGCTGTCTCTGACTGGTGCCTCTCCCTCCTGTGATCCTGGTTGTGTTAGAACTCTTCAGAGTCATGCTGTCTCTGCCATCCTGTGATTCTGTGATCCTGTGATCCTGAGATTCTGGGTGTGTTAGAGCTCCTGGGAGTCAAGCTTCCTCTGGGATCCTGAAATCCTGGTGTGACCAAGCTCCTGAGATCCTGTTGTGTCAGAACTCCTGGAAGTCAAGCTTTCTCTGGGTGTTGCAGGGTTGTGTGGGAAGCCAGAGCCCTGGGTTTGCTCCAACCACAGCTGTAAGCCAGAAAGAATCCATGCTTCTGGATGGGCAGGGGCTTTGTTTCCATGGTTCCTGGGGGGGGGGTGTCCCAGTTACACTGGGTATTGGGAAAGATGTTGTGCCCTCAGCTGTGATCTTGAGTGTGTCAGAGCTCCAGTGCTCTTGGGTGTGTCCAATCTCCTGCAAGTCTAGCTTCTTCTGTGATCCTGTGATCTGGGGCGTTTCAGAGCACCTTGGAGTTGGGCTCCCTCTGGGTATTGTAAGAGTGGGTGCAGACCCTGAACCCCAGGTCTGCTCCAGGTGCAGGTCCAGAATCAGAAGGAATCCATGCTACTGGCTGAGAAGGGGTTCCTGTGTCCCCGGATCCTGGGGGTACCAGTTACTCCAGTTGTTGGGGCAGATACTGTGGCCTCTCCTGTGATCCCGAGCGTGTTAAGAGTACCTGGGAGTTGAGTTTCCTCTGGGTGTTGTGGAACTGGGTGCAGAGCCAGCACCCAAGATCTACTCAGGGCACAGGCTCAAACCGGAAGGCTGTCATGGTCTTCTTAGTGAGATATCATGGTCACATGTTCCAGGACAGCAACTTGGTTGGGAGTAGGTTCAAAAGCCTACAGGTTACAATTATGAGACTTGCTGGGGTTCCTTAATCTGCCCAACATTCCCTGTTTTTCTGTGTGGAGACATGGTTCTACTTGCCCAATATAGTACCATATATGCAGAAATATTAGCTAAAGGAAAGAACTGAAAGAGAATAAACTACGAGTAGCAATTTGTGCTTGAGCAAAAAAGAAAAAGTAGAAGAGGAAAAGGTAAAAATAAGGAGCAGTTTTAAAAAGTGGAGTAGAGATAAGGCATCTTCAGGTAAAGATATAATGAGAAAAACAATGTTAACATAAAAGAGTTTAATCATAGAACGTGAAGTACTTCCTGCACGGGCAGGGCTAAGGCAAGGAGACCCCAGCTCAACGTCGACCTGAGCGGTTTGGAATAGCTTACCTTATGAATAAGTAAGTACGTAAGTAAGTAAATAAATAAATAATTGAATGAATAATAAATTGAGAGAGAAAATAGGACAGGACAAAGTGATCTATAAAATGAAAATTAGATATTAAAGGGAGTCTGTCTCTGTGTGGTTACTTGTTTGAGTGCAAGCGCAGCATGTTGCTGTGTGGGCACTTGCTTAGGTGCAGGTATAGATTGTCTCTAGTGTTGATTTCCTTTCCCTGGATGTTTGGGTTGGTGTCTTTGAATGAGCTCAGAACTTCTGTGCTGTTACACTTTCTGCGTTGGTCTTTGTGTTATTTCCCGTGCAACCAGAGGATATAGTGTATGGACAGTGGTTGCTCTAAATAGAGATTTTCTGTTTCCAGGTAGAGACAAGAGAGCTGTTGAGACTATTTCCGCTAGTTTACCTTGAAGCACTTGCCCCTGCTCATGCCTCTTTCATGAAGCTATATAGTGTCACATCAGTCTGTGGTACAGAACAGATGGCCAATATATGGGACACCATGTGGCTCTGACTCAGAGTTTTCCCTTCTAGACAGAGGCATTCTACAAGCCACACCTAGGTAGTGCCCCTTAAACATCTCTTCTCTTCTCAGGATGGGCTCTGTATAGAGAAACCTTTGCTTTTAGAACAATCTACCTATAAAGCAGCAGGGGCTTTTAAATATTTTAAAGTTATTAATTATTATTACTATTATTACTATTATTATTTAGTGAGTGTGTGGAATGTGTCTGTGTCTGTGTATGTCCACATGCCACAGTGTGTGTGTGTGTGTGTGTGTGTGTGTGTGTGTGTGTTGGGTGTGTTGGACAGAGAACAACTTTGTAACTTTGTGGGATTGGTTCTCTCTTTCCACCTTTATTTGGTTTATGGGGATTAAACTCAGGTTGTAAGAGACAAGCAGTAAGCCATCTTACAGGGTCAAGCAATCCTCCCCTCTTTTATGAGAAGAAGAATTTATTTTGACTCATGATTCAAGATATTACAATCCATTTTGGAGAGAAAAGCATGGAAGTAGGAGCTGCTCTTTGAGTTCAGTGCTGAGAAAAGAGGATCTTTACCCACCACAGATATGGTATGTCTACTCCAAGATTCAGGTCTATTTGGGCTGAAGATTTGCTCCACATGCATTGAATATTGGTTGGGATTTAGTGTCCAAATTTTCTGATGTTCTCTCTTTGCCTTAAATCATTGTCTACCCCCTGCAGTTGCACTAACTCCACAACAGGATCAGAGTATGCCCCAATTTGAGCAGAACCCTGCAGGGTGGACTATGGACTCTCTTCCTGTTTCCCTTTCAGAAGTCTGCTTTCTTTACTGCTGAGATCAGTGGTTCTCTGCCACCATTCACCTCACTGGATAGCTGCTCTCCAAGTTTCCAGGATTCTAGCAGTCATTGCCTGGTATCATCTGCCATCCCCTTCTAGGCCAATATTTCTTTAAATAGTATCAGACTGAATCTGCAAACTCTAGGTAATTCGTTAAGATGGTTTTTACAATGGGAGATTATTTCTAGTTCCTACTACATGTATGTTTTGGACCAGTTGTGGTTGTGGATTCAAGTTTTTACAAGAGCGTCTATCTGGCAAGTGGTAGAGAGCAGGATGAAGGAATATTGAAAGTCATATAAAATGGTATAAAAGATCTTCACCAACCCTACATCTGAAAGAGGGATAAAATCCAATGTATACAAAGAACTCAAGAAGGTAGACCCCAGAAAACCAAATAACCCTATCAAAAAATGGGGTACTAGCTAAACAAAGACTTTTCACCTGAAGAACTTCGGATGACTGAGAAGCACCTTAAAAAATGTTCAACATCACTAGTCATTAGAGAAATGCAAATCAAAACAACCCTGAGATTTCACCTCACACCAATCAGNATCCACTCCTCTGTTGAGGGACATATGGGTTCTTTGCATCTTCTGGCTATTATAAATAAGACTGCTATGAACATAGTGGAGCATGTGTCCTTATTACATGTTGGAGCATCTTCTGGGTATATGCCCAGGAGTGGTATAGCTGGGTCCTCAGGTAGTATACTATGTCCCATTTTCTGAGGAACCACCAGAGGGGTTGTACAAGCTTGTAATCCCACCAGCAATTGAAGAGTGTTCCTCTTTCTCCACATCCTCACCAACATCTGCTATTCTCTAAGTTTTTGATCTTAGCTATTCTGACTGGTGTATTATATATTAGTGTTGTTTTGATTTGCATTTCCCTGGTGACTAAGGACATTGAAAATTTCTTTAGGTGCTTCTCAGCCATTCCAGTTTCCTCAGTTGAGAATTTTCTGCTTGGCTCTGTTCCCCATTTTTTTTAAATAGTGTTATTTGGTTCTCTGGAGTCTTCTTGAGTTTTTTTATATATTGGATATTAGCACTCTATTGGATGTGAGATTAGTAAAGATCTTTTCCTAACCTGTTGGTTGCCCTTTTGCCCTATTGACAGTATCCTTGGCCTTACAGAAGCTTTGCAATTTTATGAGGTCTCATTTGTAGATTCTTGATCTTAGAGCATAAACCAATATTCAGGAACTTTTCCCCTGTGCCCATGTGTTCGATGCTTTTCCCCACTTTCTCTTCTATTAGATTCAGTGTGTCTGGTTTTATGTGGAGAGCCTTGATCCACTTGGACTTGAGCTTTGTACTGGGAGATAGGAATGGATCAATTTCCATCCTTCTACATGTTGAGTGCCATTTGAACCAGCACCATTTGTTGAAAATGCTTTCTTTTTTCAACAGGATGGTTTTAGCTCCTTTGTAAAAGATCAAGTGACCATAGGTGTGTGTATTCATTTCTGGATCTACAATTCTATTCCATTAAGCTACCTGCCTGTCACTGTACCAGTACCAGGCAGTTTTTAATCACTATTGTTCTGTAGTACAACTTGAGGTCAGGGGTGCTTATTTCTCCAGAGGTTCTTTTATTGTTTCGAATAGTATTCCTGTCCTGGGTTTTTTGTTATTCCAAATGAATCTGAGACTTGCTCTTTCTAACTCTATGAAGAATTGGGTTGGAATTTTGATGGGGATTGCACTGTACCTGTAGAATGTTTTCAACAAGATGGCCATTTTTACTGTATGAATCCTTCCAATCCATAAGCGTGGGAGATCCTTCCGTTGTCTGAGGTCTTCTTTGATTTCTTTATTTAGAGACTTAAAGTTCTTGTCATACAGATCATTTACTTGTTTGGTTAGGTACACAAAGATATTTTATACTTTTTGTGATTATTGTGAAGGGTGTTGTTTCCCTAATTTCTTTCTCAGCCTGTTTATCCTTTGAGTATAGAAAGGCTGCTGATTTTTTTTTTGAGTTAATTTTATATCCGGCCACTTTGCAGAAGTTCTTTACCAGCTGTAGGAGTTCTCTGGTGCACTTTTGGGGGTCATTTATGTATACAATCATATCATCTGCAAATAGTGATGTTTTGACTTCTTCCTTTCCAATTCTTATCCCTTTGACTTCCTTTTGTTTTCTAATTATGCTAGGTAGAACTTCTAGTACTATATTGACTAGGTAGGAAAAGAGAGGACAGCCTTGTCTAGTCCCTGATTTTAGTGGGACTACTTCAAGTTGAAGAGATATTTCTTTAACGATATACAAGAAGCAGTAAGAACATGGAAAGTTGATTGCATAATCATTAAGGAAACACAAATCAAAATTTTGCTAAGATACCCTATTAAACTTAGGAGGTTGTCTGAAAGAGGAAGTTTTGAGAAGAGGGTATGGATTCCTTCATACACTGATATAGGAAATGCAAAATGATTTTATAAGTAGTATTACAAAGAAAGCATCTTTGTAAAATATGAAATAGTCCTTTGAAAATTCAGTTACATTGTAACACAGAAATTCCACTACTAGATATATAGCAAGGAATAAAAACATATGCCCACTTCAAATTTKGTACACGGGTTATTTCTAGGGAAATATCTCAGGATAGGGCACTGGGTTCAAGCTGCAGAACCAAAAAGGAAAAGATTAAAACAACTTGAGATCAGGGTTGGTTATTCACCCAGAGGTTCTTTCATTGTTGTGAATAGTATTCTCTATCCTGGGTTTTTGTTATTACAAATGAATTTGAGAATTTTGCTCTCTTTAACTCTATGAATAATTGAGTTGGAATTTTGATGGGCATTGCACTSTATGTGTAGAATGTTTTCAGCAAGATGGCCATTTTTACTGTATGAATCTCTCCAATCCACAAGCGTGTGAGATCTTTCCATCTTCTGAGGTCCTCTTCAATTTCTTTATTCAGAGACTTGAAGTTCTTATCATATATATCTTTCTAAGTTGGGCTATAGGGGATATTTATTGACTAATAAAGCCTACAGTGGGTAGAGAAATAGCCGGAAGATCCATTTCACCATCAGGAAGAAGAGAGGAGGGCTGTGATTTCTGTGAGGCTAAGCACCCTTGGAGAGGTGCCAGCCAGAACAGCAAGCCAAAGGAACATAAGTCTAAGAACTAAAAACATTGTTCTGCAGGGCTTGATCCATGAAAGAGAAGGCACAGAGAAGTTGCTGTGGGTCTGGGGTCCTTCAGAGAGTCACCAGTCTGACTTAAGTTTTGCTTTCAGTAAATAAGAGACTTTTTTATTAAAAGAAGACTGACCAGGACCAACACAGAGAAAATTCTCTTGGTAAGACCAGGTCTATTGCTAGCTAAAGGATTATATATGAAAAACCTACAAAGTTACAATTTGGGGAAACTAAAATAACTTATACCCTGTCCGGGTACAGGCAAGGCTTGATTTTGTGACATACCCAGCATGTGCCTTGGCCATGCAAGCAAGCAGGCATCATGTACAAAAGCAGAACTTAAGAGTTAGCCTGTTTAATCTTCTGACCCATCACTTTGTAGGACTAGTGATGCACTGAAATATTTTGCCACATTCAGCAATATTTTTAAGAGTAGCTCAACTGTACCAGGAAATGGTCCATCCCAGGCTACCTGAAAGGGTACATTAAAGATACAGCAACTTCCTCGTGGCTTATTCAAGCTAAAAACAATTTTGCTTTTACAAGCCTAGCACAATAAATGTATTCTCTAAATATGTTAGGTTATTCAGCGATGTACGACTGATGTGGTAGTTTCATTTTTTTTCTTCCCATGGGAAAAAATTGCTCCAAGGTGAATTAGAAAGAAGAGAAAGAAGGCTGGAACAAACAAAAGGACACCTGGGGAAATGGTAATCACCAGAAATTCAAACCTTTTACAGAAAAAAGTATATATTTTTCTTATAATAAAACATTGGTATAAATATACTTGTACAATTTGATAATATTTTCTTTGGAAAAAACAAAGGATATGTAACTCAACTCTTGTCTCACATTTTTGTAAAAATATCTGCATACTTTTGAGTGTAGGTCTAAAACCTGCTCAAGGGGCCAGAGATAGATCGGGGGTTAAAGTGCTTGCTGTTTAATCATGGTGGCTGGAGTTCAGATCCCAGAACCCACTGAAAACACACACCTCTGTAACTCCAGTTACAACAGAATTCTTTAACTGTTTTCGAGGGAGATGTTCAGGGCTTTTGTTATTGCTAGAATTGTAACCAAAGTAGTGCTGTATCTTTGTCAATGGATTCTATTGACAATGATGAGATTTTATTTATTCTCTTAGGGCAATGTTTTGATTCTTGGTGAATTGGTACCAGTTTTGCAAGTTTCCTCCAATATTGAAACACTGAACCATATCACCCTTCATTCACTCTGAAGGGAAGCTCCTCAAGCAGGAAGGCAACTCAACAGATCCCAAAATGGTCCCTGAAACTGATCAGATTCACTAGGCTCCTTCCCTGACAGAGAGCAATAAAAGCTGAAAGTCCCTCTCAGATGAAAGGAAACTGAGCTGCCAAGAAGATTCTCGAAAGAGCAAACCTCATACCAGCTGTCTGGAAGACGTTTAGACCAACTGAGGGACCTGGAAAGGACATTCTCCAACCATTCGAGCCATCTACAGGCTGTGCAGTTTCTCCAGGTTCCCAGCTTTTTGAGCTGTCACCCATGCTGTGTGGGCTTTGGTGATGCAGCTGTCTTTGAGTCATTTCTGCTCCTGTAAGTAACCCCTCACCCATATTCCTATAATTAACCCCAGTAAAACTTACTGGTTCACCAAGTATGACTTTGGAAGTATGGGCACTTTGTTCTATCCTAGGTTCTTTATCCAGGGAAGAACATTTTATCACACAACACTATCTACTAGGTTTTATAACTGTAAAATACTATTTATTCTTTGTTAGTAGCAAGCATATTGTGTGTGAGTACATATTTTGAAGGTCACTTATATTTTGTAGGACACTTATATTTCTATAATTTTCCATGATGGGACATTTATGAGGTTGCCTCCAGTGTGTTAGCTGCTAGGTTTACGCCTGGTGTCTTACTAGTGATTAACTAGGACCATTAGTCCATTTTTGAAGTTTTGGGTATTTAGCAGGTTCCAGTGCCCTAGAAGGATAGTTCTGAGGAAATATTCTTAGAACTCCTAAGAATTTCCCAAAGTGGACCCCTGGTGAAGTGCCAACATCTGACTATTCACCAATCATTTTCCAATATTACCTGCTCAATTATCTACATTTTTGACTGACCCTGACTTCCAAATTCAACTCTGGTAATAAAGAAGAGCTATTATGAACTTAATAGGTTTCCAACCTTGAATGAACCATCTATTGGATGAAGTGATTCTTCAGAGACCATGGCAAACAACCCAGGAGTAACCAACTGGAGCCAGGCATTCGGTTGCTTTCTCTTGGACATTAGAAAGACAGTACTATACTGGAGCCAACACCCTCAAAAAAGCAGTCCAAGCAGTTCTCCATGTGGCAACCTAAACAACCTGGGGTGGACATGAAGCCTGAAGCTGCAGGAAAAGGGAGAAAATGGAAATACCAGGATAAAATGGGACAGAGAAAGAGAATGAAACTGTGGGACAGGTCCATAAAGCAAGTGCCAGGATGGAACAGAGATGGTCCTTAAAGAGTGTTGCAAGGCTCTGAAGACCCCTCAGGAGAATCAAGACCTAGGGCTTCGGAGAGAACAGCTTGGCAACGGTCAGTTATAGAAACCCCAGGAAGAGAGTTCAAGACAACTAAAACCCTAGAGTGTACTAAAGGTCCTCCAGAGCAGGCTGAAACTGAGAGGAAGCCTGCTGATAGTTGCAAGGGTCTCAAGCAGCTCTATTCAGTCATGGAAGAAAAGGAACAAAGCCCCCAAAAGGAAACGAAAGGAAGGTTACTTCCACATCTTCAATGCAACCATCATGTGAAGTCTGACCCACACAGGCTTCACCCAATTTTTTATGAACACCTCAAAGATCAAAGGTAGCATGTCAGGGCCCAGTCATGGATTAGAAACAACTCAGAGAGATCAAGAACAATCTACTCTTGTTGCCATAGAAGAMTGTCAGACAAGAGAGAGAAATATTGTTCAGAGGAAAAATCTGTTAGAGTAGAAAAGTTGTGTAAACTTTGGAGGAAGAAGGGGGAACAGCTTGGAGACAGACTTACAGGGAACACCAGCTCCAATCAGCTTGGATAGTGGCGATGGAGATAGCTTACTGCCCAACAAGGTGGCAGTACTTGAGGCAGAGAAAAACCCTATCACAAACCAAGAAAAGGGCAAAGAAGTGGATCAAATTGTTAATATTACAGAGGACATGGAGAAGGAAATTAAGAATGTATTGGGTCCAGGACCTATAGAGGAAATCCTAAGTAGCAGATTCAAGCTGCAAATCACCCGAGGAGATATCCAGACCCTGGAGAATGGTCACTGGCTCAATGATGAGGTCATCAACTTCTACATGAACCTTCTGGTTGAGAGAAATGAAAACCAAGGCTACCCGGCTCTTCATGTGTTAAGCATGTTCTTTTACCCCAAGCAAAAGCATAGTGGTTACAGTTCTGTGAAAGATGGACTCGAGTAATCAATCTCCTTGAAAAAGAACTTATCTTGATGCCTTTTCCCCGGAAAGTACTTTGGAGCCTGGTGGTAATCGATTTAAGAAAATGAAGTATACCTCAATTCAATAGGACAGATGGGGAAGACTATCTCTGAGACCATCTTCCAATATTTACAAAATGAAAGGAAGACACCAAAGAACATTGAGCTGGACACTTTGACCATTGTCATTTTCCAGTCCTCTCTATTCCTTGTTTGAACTGTTGATTTCCTGAAAGGAATGCCCTCCCAGTGACATTCCCTGCTGAAGATCAGGAGGGACATCAGCAGGAAGAGGCAGAGGCTGTGCACTAGCATTTCTAATGCTGGAATTTTATGCTGTTAAGTTGAAGCTGGGGAAAGTGGTGAGGTTGCTTTTTTATTTTTTTTTTAATGTTTTGGGTTTTTTTAAGCTTGAAAATAGTATAAGAAATGAAAATGAGTTGCACACAGACCAGTGCTGTTCTGAATCATCATATTCTACTGAATTTGTACATTATATAGAACTACAGCCAAACTACTGACTGGACTCTAGGACTATTAAGAAATGCACTATGTTCACTTAAAGATTCATTCTTTCCCAGACCTGTCTCAGTTTTGGATGTTGATGTGAAGTAAATATAATAGCAAATGTCCATTTTTATCTCAGGTCCCATCTAGTACTGGAATGAATTGTTGATTTTTCCTTTTTAGAAAAGCTCTATTCAATTTAAATATTTCATCAAAAATTTTGGTATATATTAAGATGGAAATTGAGATTTTTTTCCCCATTACACTAACATTCCCACTGTGGAAGTCAGGCATTTGGTATTTAAGGTTGATACTGCCAGTTATATAATAAACTATTTTGCATGTGATAGTTTGTATGTAACTTTTCTATGCATTATCTTATGGTTCTCCTTATGCATGTTTTACTTAATAAAGTTTAAAGGTATTTAAACATTTCCCAACATCTGGTGTCTCCTGTTTCTTTTATGGCATGGTAATTAAATCCGATTTGTGAGGTGACCTGACACCCTGGGGACTATGATTTTTCCTAATCAGGTCAACTAGTATTGAGGGCGTGGCCTGCCAGCTTAAGCCTTGTATACATTGTGCACATCAGTGATTTTTATTCTGTTCTGGGCCTCTGCAATGGAGTTGAAATGTTCCAAACAGCATCCACTGCTTAACCTTGGGTTGTACAGGGAGAATGCATGTGGAGCTCAGTTGAAAAGTGTCCAGCTAAGATGTAGAGTAGTAGCAATGGACAAATGTATTGATGTACACAGGACACTTGTCTTTGAAGCAAGTCTACATTACTGTAAACGGGAGGACAGGCAGGTCCACTGCTGACCCCCACCACAGAATGAGACTGACACTGGAAACAGTATCTTTATCATTTTGCTCAGATTTAAGGGGAGAAAATGTCTCAATTCTCTTTTGCCTATAGCTGTTTGAGGATGTATAGAAAATACAACACGGAGTTGGGGAATGGCTCAGTTGCCAAAGTACTTGCCAGTAAGTATGAGAATCCAAGTTGTACCAAGAGCCCCATTAAGACAAACCATGATGGGCAGCCTGGAGATGGAAGAGCCCGGGTCCTTCATGGCAGAGTGGTTTCCCATCTCATCTCTTTCCTCCAGCTCAACTCCTCACTGGGGACTATGATTTTTCCTAATCAGCTCTTCTTCTTTTTCTGCAAGTAGAAGTCTCTAATCGATTCCTCAAGGGCAGAAGATCCTAGAAATGCTCCAAAAGCTCTTCTGAACCCTGTTGTCATCTGATATCAGAGAGTCTATTTTCACCTGCTTATATGTACACTTTCCCAAGAGCATCACAGGAGCTGGAGAGATGGTTGAAAAACTTGAAGCTTGCTGGTAGATGGGAGAGGTTACCCACTTATGATGTGTGAGTCCATGTGTTCAGTCCTCAGCACCTGCAAAAAAAAGAAAAATAAGAGTTTGGAGGGGTAACATATACATATTGAGGATGTTTTTTCAATGTCAAACTGGTAATTAATGAAAACTAGAAACTAAAGTCTAATCAAGAAAAAACACAATATGTCAATAAACAGACCATCTAATTAATAAATAATCACTTAATAACAAAAAGAGGTAAGGCTACAAATGTGTGTGTGGTGGCTGGAGAGATGGCTCAGCAGTTAAGAACACTGACTGCTATTCCTGAGGACATGGGTTCAATTCCCAGCACCGACATGGCACCTTAAAGCAGTTTGTGTAGTTACAGGGGATTTGGCATCCTCACAGAGACATACATGCAGGCAAAACACAAATCAATGATAATAAAAAATGAATTATAATTAAAAAGGATGGCTGAGCATTATAAAATGCTTAGAAACCAGTCAGTTATTAAGAAAACATCAGAAATAATGTGTGTCTACACAAACAGCATATATTGCAGAGATTTGAGGCAAGTTTAATATTAAAATGAAGGAGGAAATTACAAAGAGAAAGGCCCAAGAGCTTCTGAAACAGAGAAACACATCAGAAATTACAAGGAAGAGAGAGTGGTACATTTGGTGCTGTTTAGAAATTTAAAAGTGATGTGTAACAGAAAGACACAAACCTTTAGTCCCAGCAGAGGAAGGCAAGTCACAGTTCCAGGCTAGCCTGTTATACAAAGTGAGTTTCAGGGCAGCAAGAGCTATACAGCAAGACCATGTATAGCTTCTCGACCTTAGCATTTGTGTGAGAAGCCAGGCATGGCAGAAATGCCTGGAGCCCCAGGACTGGGAGGCAGAAAGATGTGGGAAATATTAAAATGAACCTGCCAGTTTTCTGTGTCTGCTCCAGACTTCTGTGAATTCCCTAGAGTGGCCTCTGCTCCAACAGCCATGGTCCTGCTCTGGTATTGCAACTGGTGGATACAACACTATTGTCCCAACAGGTCCCATGAGATTCCATGCAAATCCCACACACCCCACGGGCTGCCAGCTCTCCACCATGGCTGACCCACATTCCAGTAACCAAGTAAATCAAAACTCTTAATGTGTCATTACCTAGCCAATTAGATTTATGTATATTATAAACACAATTTCAAGATGCCGATTGACACTGATAACATTGTCTTATCCAGATATTTGTAACCTCGAGAAACACAGAGAACACGTCACAAGCCATTGTTCATCAACCCCTGCCCAGGCCTCCCTCTGCAGACACCTGCACGCCCTTCCTCTATAACTCCTAGCTCAGTCCCCTTTTTCCTTGTCCAATCACAGACCCTCTCTGCCCTGCTGTAATGTTTCAGGAAAGTTCCTGTAACAGCAGAGCTATGGTCAGCCAACCTGCTAGACTGTGAGCTCCAGGTTCAGTGCTCAAGGCATACAAACACCCACTCAGGCCCACACATGGGAAATAAAAGTAAATACATCTTTAGAAACAAAAAGCAAGATGAAAGCTCAAAAGAACAATTACATGTCTTGTAAAAGAGCATGTTTTAAAGCAGAACATGGTGGCCTCTGCCTCTAATCCCAGCACTCAGGACAAAACAACAAAACAAAACAAAATGAAACTGGGCTGCAGCAATGACCTAGCAGGTAAGGGCACTTGCTGCCCTTCCAGAGGATCCAGGTTCAGTTCCCAGCACCTACATGGTGACTCACAACTATCTAAACTCCAGTACAAGAAGTTCTGATGAGCTCTTCTGGACTCTCTGAGCATAAACACTAAGAAACTTTAAAAACACAAATTTAAAAATGTGAAACAGGCTTAGAAGAGATGATGGCTCAGCAGAATACACTCTTAACTGTACATTTTTGAAAAGTTTCACTATATGAAATTAAAATGTTCTACTGTAGATATTTATTCCTTTGAATCAGGAACAAACATTTAAAAAACACCTGTGCAAATGACAAGTTATTATCTATCTTCTGCTTGGTCAAACAACTTTGCGAAAATACAATCTCTGTTCTCTGAATATTTTTTCAGATACAGGGAAGTGAGTACGATCTTCTTCTTGCATATACAGATCAATACTCTCTGCAACCCTCCACTGAGGACATGCCATTCACACTGTTCGGGTTCCTTGGGAATGAAGCAAGGTCTACAGCACATTTTGGTTACACAAACCTGCCTTAAATGCTATGTTTACTACAGCTGGCTCAGTCGGAAATTGGAGGAGCCTGTCAAAACCATTATGTAGCATCTTTCCTTGAGATTTTTCCTGATTTAAGTCTGCCTGCTTTGAAAATTCTTTCCCCACTCAACATCAAAGTCATAACTGGGTTCAAGGTTCACGTGCCCTAACTCTCAAGCAGCAATAGCCTGAACCCCATACACACAGGAACCAGAAACACTTTGCTCTACAAGGAATCTGCATACTCAGCTAYGAGTGAGAGTTTATATCACCGTCTGACATTTGGAGCAACCATACTGTAAGAACTTTGAAATCAAAAGGTCAAAGTGATGTAATGACATAGAGAGGTGCTGGTTAAAACAAGGGATAAACTACACAGTGAACAGAGGCTGGTGTAGTGAGCATATCCCAGTTAGACCATTCAGACCTGGTGGGACCTGCAAAGCTGACCAAGGTGATTGTCAACCCTTCTCTGCTTTATTACAATTCTCTGTGCATAACCTTTGCCTTTACAATGTGCAGTTCCCATCATGCACCATGGCCCATCAGCATCCTGAACCCATCAGTGTAAGAAAGGGAACTAAACCCTATTTTGAAAATTGCAATCCCATCCCTGGATTGTCCATCTTTCCTTCACTTCAACTCACATTTCCCCATCTTAAAGTTTTCCTATAAGGTGTGCTACCAAAAAATCCCAAGATGCAACTCATTCAAGAAACCTGAAATAGCCAGTGGAGGAGGTTCATAAGTTTTATCCCAATAACTGGGAGACAGAGGCAGGCAGGTATCTCTTACTCAAGGCCAGCCTGGTCTACAGAGCAAGTTCCAGGACAGTCATGTTTACATGGAGAAGCCCTAACTTGAAACACCACCCCAACTACCACCACCAAAAATAATCCTGATCCACCCCTGGAGTGGGAACCTTTGTCCTGTAACAATCTTCACCCAAATTCTTTACTTTGTCTCATTTCTGAAGTCTTTCTTTGATGGAGACAGGAAATACTGGGAAGAGATCCTATCTTGTATCTAACTTTGTAGTCTTTCTAGCCTACCCCACATATATAACATCTATAAGAAGTTCTTATGCATACAGGGGCTGAAATGAAACACTGAAGATAGCCGTCTACAAAGGATACACATAGCCTGTTTTGTTCTGAAATGTGTATTTTTGAGAATCATTTTTTGAGACAGGGTTTCTTTATGTAATGATGGATGTCCTAGAATGCACTTATGTAGACCAGGCTAGCTGCTAGATTCTTTCTTGCAAGTGCTGGGATTAAAGGTATACACCATGACAGCTTGGGTGAGTTTTTTCTTTTTAACTTGTTTATTTTTATTTCATATGCAATGATGTTTTGTCTGCGTGAGGATGTTGGATCTTTTGGAATTGCAGTTACAAACAGTTATGCACAGCCATGTGAGTGCTGGGAACTGAACAAGGGTCCTCTGGAAGTACAGCCTTGGTTCTTACCCAGTGAAACATCTCTCCAGCCTTGAAATGTGTATTTTTTAAAGAATTATTTATTTAGCATATATGGTATACTAGATCTGTCTTCAGACACACCAGAAGAGAGGATCAGTCTCCACTACAGATGGTTCTTAGCCACCAAGTGGTTGCTGGGAGTTGAACTCATGACATTTCGAAGTGCTCTTAACTGCTGAGCCATCTCTCTAGAGCAAAATGTATAATTTTAATAATGGAATTAAGATAAACAGAAGACTGACCTTGAACCAAATCTGTGTTGGTTCATAAGTGATTATCAGTAGATAAAAGGAGATGAAACAGAATTCCAGCCTTCAGCAAGAAAAGGAAAACCTTCAGCTTGGTCACTGCACCAGCAGGCATGCATGCATTCATCCTGATCCTCAAGGGAACCAGCCATGCTTACCTACTTCCAGTCGAGCCTGGGCTCAGTTCCCAGCACTCACATCCACCACAGGCCCTGAAGCCTCAGGRCTCCCCTTCAGTTTGCTCCTAAGGCGCTCTGAGCGCACCATTTTCTCTGGCTTGCTGTGGCCAGTAGGCCCTGTTTCTATCTAATTATTCTTGTATGATTTTACCTTCTGGTGGAGCAGACAGCAGCTCTTACCTTAGGATCTTTCCAAGCAATTTCTGAGTATTTGTTCTAGTGTTCAGGGATGCAAAAGCAGTTTCTTAATGAAAACAGTATAAAGCCTTTTAGAACCAACCTCAAAATGAACAATACAGCATTGTTTGAAATAAATGATAACCATTATAAATAATAATGATTATGTAAACATATGTAATATTATAACAAATATTTATTATTTATAAATTATTATTATCATCATTATTGTTATTATTATTATTGGAAGGGTCTCACTATGTAGCCCCGTCTGTCCTGGAACTCACAGAAATTCACCTCCATCTGTCACTCAAGGGCTAGGATTAAAGGCTAGCATCAACATGCCTAGCAGCAATTCTTTGTGCCACCCAATAGCTACTTGATAAGACCCTTTCATGTTGTATCATTATTTTGGAAGAAGAGACAGATTTATTTTGTCTAAATCAAGGTTGAAATTCTAGAATATATGTAAAGTATTATTTGAAAAACACATAATAGGAATCAACCAAAGTGATAATAGAGTGAACACCTGACTAACCAATTCAGATTAATGGAAATATTATGAAAGGTGAAGGGTAATATCAAAGGAAAGGTGAGTACTGGCTGAACTAAGCTCACTCAGGTTTGTTATGTGAGAATGTGAACTTAGATCAGAGTTTACAAGAGAAATTGAAGCTATGGATTTTAAATAGCTGCCAAGGCCCAAACCTTTATATCTTGTAACCTTTCCTACGATAATAATTTTACCTTTTTTTTTTTGCTATAGTTTGGATATGGAATGTACCCTGGAGGCCCATGTATTAAAGTTTTGCTTCTCAAATTGTGGTACCACTGGGAACTGGGAAAACCTTCAGAAAGAAGAGTACTAGTGAAAGGAATTCAAATCACTGCAAGTTCCCATTTCAAAAAACATTTCAATGGCCTGGAATAAAGCCAACTGCTCATAGTATATGATATCAATATGTTCTTGAAGTCAGTGGGAAAAGATGTTATTGAGAACTTTTGTCCATGTTCATCAAGGGATTTAGTCTTTTTTTTTTTTTTTTGCTGTGTCTTTATCTAGCTTTTTAAAAAAAATCAAGATAACATGGGCTTTATAGGATGAACTAGGAAGCTTTATTTTATGAAATAGTTTGAAGAGCACTGATCTTAGMCTTTATTTTAAGTTTGGAAGAATTCAGCTGTGACTGTCTAGTCTTGTACTTTTCTTTGTCGTGAGACATTTGTGGGGAAATGTTCTTTGTACGTAGCATGTAGTACTAGGTTCTATAAGGACATTTCCATACAAGTATATCAGGTATATCTCACACCTGCCTCCTCCTTCCTGACCCCCTCCCTCCAATCTCCTTTGTTCCCCTAGGCAGTTTTGCTTCTTCATTCTTTTTAAATTTGTTTTATTACTTTTTCATAGTATTTTTTGATCATAATATCCCCTCCCACTCCTCCATACCCACCCAATTTCACGCTTTCTCTTTCAAAAAAGAAACAAAACCGATAATCAAAACAAACACGAAAAAATAGCCAATATGACAAAAGCACTTGAACAAAATAAAACAAAAATATAAAAATAGATAAACAGCATGGAGTCCTTTTTGAGTTAGCCACTATTACATTTGGGGCCTTCTCTGCAGTGTGGTTGCTTTACTAAGTGACAATCCACTGGAGAAAACCGAGTTTTACTTCCCTAGCAGTTATAAATTGCTAATAGCTTCTTGGTCTGATATGAGAGTTTGAGTCCATGTCCCTTTTTCAGWGCTGGGATTTACTCTAGTTTGAAGCTGTGCAGGTCTTATGAATGCTGTCACAGTCAGTGTGAGTTCATATGTACATCAGTTCTGATGTGTCTGGATGACACTGTTACSTTGCATGTACTTTCATGTCATATGTCATACATGTATACATAATTTCACTTATCTATATAAAAATCTGGAATCCATAAATGTGATCTTTATCTCACACTGACATAATTGGCTTAATATAATAGCTTCCAGGTGCATTTATTTTTCTKCAAATGACATAATTTGTTTTATTTTTTATGGCAGAGTAAAATTGGATTACATGTATGTATGRTATGTTATCCATTATTCTATTGCTGGGCACCTGGGATGGTTCTATAACTTAGCAGTTGTGGATATTGTTGCAATAAAATTTGTGGATGCGCAAATATTTCTGTGATCTTGTGCTTTTTATATCCTTCAGGCGCATACCCAGAAATGGTATATTTGGATCAGATTGCATATGCATACATATATACATATGTATGCATGTACACACATATTGGAGGCACATTCATAGCAATTTCCATAATGATTGGACAAGTTTACATTCCCATTAGGGGTCTTTTTTTCTCTGTATACTTTTCAGCTTTTGTTATTTGTTTTCTGTCACAGTGACTGTCACTCTGACTAAGACAAGACATCATTCTAAGGTAGTTTTAATTTGAATATCACTGAAGGCTACTGATGTGTAACACTTTTTATATGTTTAGTAACTATCTGTACTTCATCTTTTGAGAACTAATCATTTCATTAGCTAATTGATGAGGTTTTTGATTTCATGTTTAGTTTTTGATTTTTTTGTGTGTATTTTAGATGTCAGTTATCTAATGTGTTAGTTTCATTTGCTGTGGAGTTTTTTCATTTGATGAAATACCATGTGCAAATCATTGGTATTATTTTTTGGAATCTTCAGAAATTCCTGATTTTTGCTTATATCTTGAAATATTTCACCCATATTTTCCTCTGACAGTTTCAGAATTTCAGACCATGCAGTAAGATGTCTGATCAATTTGCAGCTCATTTCTGAACAGATTGAGATACATTGGTCTAGTTTCATATCCAATTTTTTGCGGGCAGACTTTTCATTACTGCTTCAGTCTTGGTAACTATTATTGATCTGTTTAAGTTGCTTGTGTCTTCCTGATTTAATTTTTGTAGGACATTTATATCTAGAAATTATCCCTATCTTCTAGATTTTCCAGGTTTTGTGAATGTAAGGCATCAAAGAATTCCCTGATGTTTCAGCTTATTTTATTAGGATCTGTAGTGACTGTTAGGATTCTGTCTAAGCTCCACCCCACAGTTACCTGGCAACAGCCAGATAAGCCCCTCCTCACAGTTACCTGGCAACAGCCAGGTAGGTCTGGCCCACTATAAAAGGGGCTGCATGCCTCTCCTCCCTCTCTTATCCTCTTGCCCTCTTGGGCTCTTCCCTCCCTCCCTTTCCCCCTCTCTCCAGGTGGTCATAGCCATCCTCTACTTCTCTCCTTTCAGTTCTCTGCCTTTCTCTGCCTCTACTACCTTCTTAACTCCCCTCCCCATGCCCTGAATAAACTCTATTCTATACTATACCATCATGTGTGGTGCCTCAGGGGAAGGGATGCCTCAGCATGGGCCTGCTGGGGCACCCCCTTCCCCCACACGGCCATAAAACATATTCTTACACTGCTTTCTCTTTTTATGATCACAACAGAATCCGTCTCCCTTTCAGTTATAATTTTATTAATTTAGCCTTTCCTCTCTCCTATTAGTTTGGCTAAGAAGTTATCAGTCTTGGTTTTAGACCCCAATGAATTAACTGCTTTTTTTTTACCCACTTGACTCTTTTAAGAATGTATTGTTCCATCTTCATGTATTAAATATAGTTTCTATAGTTTTTAAAAATCATTTTTAGTTTCTAGTATTATACTACTAAGATATAAGATACAAGAGATTAGTCTCTTATGTATTTGGTAAGATTTGATTTGTAGCTCCAATCTGCAGAGAAGTTTCCATAGTCCCCTAAGAAGAATGTACAATTTTGATGGAATATTCTGTAAATATCTGTTAAGTCCATTTGATCTGTGGTATAGTTTAGCCCTGAATTTCTTCACTGATATTTAGTTAGGAGGAAGACCTCTATAGAGATGAGAGTAGTATATTGAAATAACATATTATTACTGCATCAGGTCCTTTTTGATATTTTGTGTCCATTACTGCTTTTTACTTGTTTGTTTGTTGTTTTTATTAAATTGGGAGCATCTGTAATGACAACTGTTATGTCTTGTTTATATTATTTTTTGAACATTTCATATACAAATACTTATATATTTTCTTTCCACCAGTTTCCCAAACAACTCATGTATAAAATTTACTAAGTCCGATTACCATTCTATGTATGCACATGTGTTTAAAGCTGATAATCAGGATTGAGGGCTTRTCCCTGATAAAATTGATTCCCCTTAGCAGCCATTTTCTACCTGTAGCTCTTCATCCAGTAGCAGTCCCCTGTGAAAAATATTCTGTCTTTGTAGACTTGTCAACTGGTGTGGTCTTTGAAGGTCTGGTGTAGGCAACTATATCATTGAGAATTCATAGGTGCACCATTTCTGTCATGTCAAAACAATATCTCACAGCAGTTGTCCCTGTCTCCAGACTTTTACAATCTTTCTTGATGTTCCCTGAGACTTAGATGTTTTGTTATAGACATCCATTATTCGACTGGAAACCCCAACACTACTTACTCTTTATTTTAATGATCTCCATCTGTTGCAAAAAGAACTTTCTTTGATTATGCATGAGAACCGTACTTATCTATGGGTATAAGAGTGATTATTAGAAGGCAATCGGAAACAATATTAATTTAGCACAATAGTAGTAGTAAGTTCTCTTCTAGGGATATATCTTATTGAAGAATTATTGCCTTCGGTGTCTTTATCTCTTCCAATTTTGACATTATACCACCTGTGTTTTGAATTCTGTTCACTTGACAGATTATTTTTCAWCCTTTGATTCTCAGTCTGTTGTTGTCCATTTGGACTATGATATAGTTAAACTCTGAATTTTCTTTGTTGATTTTTTATTTTGAATGGCCTCTCTAGAAATGAGAATGAGATATTGAAAAAATATGGAAAGCTTTATGAATTTGTGTGTCATTCTTGTACAGGAGCCATGTTAATATTCTCTGTACAGAAGCTGCAAGAAGCAAGCACTAGAAGCAATTCAGTTTCTTCGTCTGCAGGTTTTGACTTCATACAGGGTCATGCAACTATATGTGGTGGTTGTGAAAAGGGTTGGCAATGATAAAAGGTTTCTGAATACACAATGACCAAAGTTAGTTCAGAATTAGGTGTGCTGTGAAGCTGGGGTGCTTTCAACAGTACTCACTTGTGTTGAATTACAAAAGTTCACTGTAGCCTAGGGTCAAAACAACATAACATGCATTTTGTACTCTTCATAATGTTATGTGATACAATAATGTTATGTGGACACTGTTGGGCTTGGAGTCGTGATTATTGAATTTTAGGAATGGAAAAATGTATATACAAGATTTTCTAGTCTTAGAGAAACATAATGGTTTAATTACAGAAAACAAAGACTTTTAATATTTTCCCACTATCATTACCCAGCATGTAAGTATCAAATTAGTATATCTTTCAGTTGAGTTGGATTTCAATGTTTGATTTTTAAAATTACTGTTTGAGCTGCAGACTTGAATTTCATTAAAAAAGGATTAAATGAATTTTGGTTTGAGATTAGAAGAAAATTTCCAACAATTGCTGAAATATCCCTAAATATACTATTGTCATTTTGTAGTACATATGTATATGAAGTGGCATTCTCAGTATTGATAATTATAAAATCAAAATATTTATTAACTCTGAAAAATATTGACAGTGTTCTACGTCTTATAATATTACAGATCCATTGAAGATTTAACTTTTTTTAGATTTATTTATTTACTTCTTCACTTTGCATTCTGCTAACTGCTCCCCTTCTAGACACTCCCTCCTACAATCCTTCCCCCATCCCCCCATCCCCTTCTCCTCTGAGAAGGTGGGGCCCCCTGGGTATTCTCCAACCCTGGCACATCAAGTCTTTGCAGGGCTAGGAACATCCTCTCCCACTGAGGTCAGACAAAGCAGCCCAGCTAGGAGAATGTATCCCACAGTCAGGCAACAGCTTTTGAGATAGCCCCTGCTCCAGTTGTTCAGGATCCACATGAAGACCAAGCTGCACATGTGCTACATATGTGTAAAGAAGCCTAGGTCCAGCCCATGTATGCTGTTTGGTTGGTGGTTCAGTCTCTGAGAGCTCAAAGGGTCCATGTTAGTTGACTCTTATGGTCTTCCTGTGGAGTTCCTATCCCCTTCAGGATAATCTTTCCCCCTATTCTTCCATAGGAGTCCCCAAGCCCCATCCACTGTTTGACTGTGAATGCTCTGCATCTGTTTCAGTCAGATGCCAGGTGGAGCCTCTCAGAGGACAGCTATACTAGACTCCTGTCTGCAAAGTTAACAGAGTATCAATAGTGTCAGAGATTGGTGCTTGCCCATGGAGTAGGTCTCAAGTTGTGCAGGTTATTGGTTGTTCAGTCCCTCAGTCTCAGTGTTTCTTGTAGACAGGATAAATTTTGGGTTGAAGTTTTTGTAGGTGGGTTGATATTCCCATCAGTCCACTGCGGGTTCCTACTTCTTCAGGTTCCATGTCTCTAACACTGTGAGTCACAGTTCCATACCCCCATTGATTCTTGAGCGCCTCCCTTATTCCAGGTCTCTGTCAAGTCCTGGGGATGTCCCTACCTCCCCACCCTACTATCCTCAGTCACTTGCAAATTTCCATTCATTCTCATGGCCATCTGACCATCTCTCTTGTCCCTCCCCATACATGATCCCGAATTGCCCCCATTTCCCTCCCCATCCTCTCTCCCACCTAGTTCTGTCCCTCCATCTGCCTCTTATGACTACTTTATTCCTTCTTCTAAGTGAGATTCAAGCATCCTTGCTTGTGCCTTCCTTCTTGGGTCTGTACATGAGTATCTGGTATTTTATGGCTAATATCCATTTCTAAGTGAATACATACCACTCATGTCCTATTGGGATTGAGTGACCTCACTCAGGATGATATTCTTAAGTTCTATCCATTTGTCTGCAAAATTCACTATGTTTTTGTTTCTCGTAGTTAAATATTCCATCGTGTAGATGTACTACATTTTCTTTGTNGTGGATTTCTGAGTTCGAGGCCAGCCTGGTCTACAGAGTGAGTTCCAGGACAGCCAGGACTACACAGAGAAACCCTGTCTCGAAAAAACAAAGAAAAAAATTGTGTATATCCTCTAAATGTCGAGTCACTTTAATGTAAAACAACCAGTCTAGCAAGCTCACAGATAGGGTTTTATAACTGGCTTGGTAATTCAGATTAAAAAATAATCACTCCCAAATAAGAATGTTCTAAATCTGGATTTTTCCCTTTGACAAGGGTTTTTTTTTTTCATTTTCTTAGATTTAATTATATGCATTTGTGTCTCTGTGTGGGTATGTGCATGAAACTGTTGGTGCTCAGGAAGGCCAGAGGTATTGGGGTGCCCTGTAACTGGAGTGACAGTTGGTTCTGAGTCACCTGTCATGTGCACCAGAACTAACCTCTGATCCCTTGCAAGCACAGCATGGCTTTTAATTGCTGAGCCATCTCTCAAGTTTCCTTGTTTGCTTTTTGAGACAGGATCTTTATCATGTAGATCAGGCTGGCTCACTCTGTGTTCTAAAACTACCTTTATACTAGCTTCTTACAAAATAGTGTAAGTTAGATTATAATGTTTTTCTAGTGATTTATTTATTTTTATGTGCATTGGTGTTTTGCCTGCATTTACGTCTGTGTGAGGGTGGTACTTGTACCCTGATACTGAAATTTCGGACAGTCATGAGCTGCCATATAGGTGCTGGGAATTGAACTCAGATTCTTTGCTTCCACTATGTGGATTCTGAGATCAAACTCAGAAGAAACTTGGTTGTAGGTGCCTTTACCCAACTATTTTGCCAGCCCCATTCTCTCCTCTTTACTTTCTTATTTGGTAGGTATATTGCCTAAAAAAGAACAGCACCAAACCACTGTAAGGTCTGGTGCCATAGGTTCCCTAGCTGTCTTGAAGGCAATATTCACAGTACATCACTTTTGAAATATGACCCTTCCATCTTCTATCACATCACTTTAAAAATAAACATCATTTTCAACATTTCCCATCAGGACCATCCTAAACTCACCAAAAATATGTGGGCCCCCATATCTCTCCACCCTTCCACTACCTCAC
Source organism: Apodemus speciosus (assembly GCA_002335545.1). NCBI lineage: Eukaryota > Metazoa > Chordata > Mammalia > Rodentia > Muridae > Apodemus > Apodemus speciosus. Next base: position 52,049 of record BDUI01006042.1, read on the forward strand.
TGCAACATCCCATCATCCCTTTCATTCCCTCCCACCCGAGGTGAGACTCCACGTGCATGCTGAGAAAGAAACCCAGGTTCTTTGCAAGGTGCTCTTAATCAGTGAGCCAATTCTCGATCTGCCTCCCACACTAGAAACCACACCTTCCAAATCCCATTGGGGACCTCAACTCTGACTCCCCCCTTCCCTCCCCCCACTGGTTTCCTGAGCTCAACTGGGTGGGTGGGAATGTGGTGCCCTTGGGGARGTATCAACCTTTGGTCAGTCCCTGTGAGAGGAGTCAGATAGCAGTACCTACACTCTGCCCTCCCCAGCTACTCCAAGAGCACCTAGCCTCTGCAAAAAGACAAAAGCTTGGGCTGCAGGCTGGGAAGCATCAGTATGGCAGTTCTTTGCCAAGCTGACAATGAACACCCGGGCTCCACCTCTCTCGCATTTTTTAAGTTTATCCCTCAGGATGTAGCACCAGTCCTCAGTAACAAGCCCATCCTTCAACCATTGCTCCATGCCCAGGCTATTTGCTCCATGCCCGGGCTATTTGCTCCACACTCGGACTCCGCCTTTGGGGCTCTAAGCCCCGCCCTCAACCTAATTGCTCTACAACCCCGATTCAAGTTTCCTAGCTCCTAAGCTCCAACCTCAGCCTTATTACTACAGACCTGGGCTCCATCTTCATGGCCTCTAAGATCTGCCCTCATTTCTTTTGCATCCCTACCGGGCTCCTCCTCTCGCTCCCCAAGCTCCGCCCTCTGTCGGTTTCTCCTCTTCCGGGCTCCGCCTTCTGTGCCCCTAAGCTCCGCCCTCAGTCTGTGGTTTCACACCGAGGCCCCGCCCCCCACGTGCCCGAGCTCCTCTCCTAGCACTCCCAGGTTCTTCCGGAAGTCCCACAGTTGCACATGACCGGTCCTGTTCTTCACAAGGTAGGGATGAGAGGCCGGTGGCTCCGGGCAGCGGTGATAACCCGGCCCAGAAGCAGAGTAGCATTTCGGAGCGTCCACTGGTAACGCGGCCCCTCACACAGGGATACTGTAGTCCAGGGAAGAGCAGCCCAGGGCGGCCCTGGAGAGGTTGTAGGTGCAGGCAGACCTGAGGAGGAGTCTCCATCAGCCTCAGGAAGGCACTGGGAGACGCGTGGAGCTGAACCTCTTTCCCAGACATTAGAGTCGCCCCTCTATGCTTCTCCTCCAGAAGGATCCATCAGGTATTGTCCGCTAAAGTGGCCTTAGGCACGGTGGCCTCAGAAGGTAGTGCTCTGGGCCACTGAGTTGTCCATGGGGCACATGGGGCATCACTTTTATGTAGCAATTGTGCCCGGGTCTGAGGCATGGGCGAGAGCTAATGTCCACAGCAGCATCGGCAACATGCAAATGCACCAAGCACCAAGGCAAAGCCACAAGGCTTTTGAAAGTAAAAATTCCCAAGCCAATGAGCACTGGAGAAGCCCTGAAGGCATTTTGCTGAGTATTGTGCCCTGTCTCTCTAACCTGCCTCCCTCTGAACTAAGACCTCAACTGCACACCCTGAAAAGGAAGAGAAAGGATGACTCAGAAGCAGGGCTGCAGAGAGACACCTCAGCAGGCAGACACCAAATTCTGATCACCTGCTGGTAACAGTATTTGTATAAATGAGAGAGGAATTCTATTTTTTGCCTGAAAAAGGCAAGAAAAATGGGAGTTGGAGAGAATGCTCAGGAGTTAAGAACATCTGCATATATGCAGAAGACCAAGGTTTGATTCCCAGCTCACAACTGTCTTCTGGCCTCTGAGGACACGAGGCAGGCAAAGGTGTGGTGCACATGCAGGTACATTTACCCAGACACTCATATATATGTATATGTACAAGTATATATACATGTATATACATATATAAATAAAAAGAAATTCAAATCCTTAAACAAAAAAAGAAAAAGAAAATGTCACCAGTTTGAACAGTAGAAAAAAGTTTTTCTGTCAACAACCGAAGTTATATAACATTTTTTGTACAGCCCAAGTCATTGTGTACAGCTGCAGGTGTTCAGATGGAGATCTTCAAGGTCCACTTCTGATCCATGCTTGAAGGATATGGACATTCCACTAGGAGAAATGAGATCCCACTGAAATGG
>BDUI01006043.1:14262-24327 GCA_002335545.1 Apodemus speciosus
GTGTAAGGTTGGTCCTCCTGTATGGACAGATGTTCTACAACTGAAAGTTCCACCAGCACTTCCGAGACAGAAAGCCCCACTCTTTCGGTTGGCTCACTGAGTCAGGAGGAGTCTGCACATGCACATCTGGGGAGACTAGTCCAAGCCACTCCTCCACCTTTGTCTGCCCCACTCGGTAGTCCTTGTCCTCTCATCAGACATAAAAGTTGCATCTCTTTTAAATATTGAGAATTTTACATGTTTGACAAAATATCTGCCCTTTTTAATCTGTATAAAGAGAATTTATAAGTAACTGTTGAAATTTAGCACAAAATTGGATTGAAGTATTTAAAAATTATATACCTTGTAATTTATAAATTATAAATTTATAATGAAATTTTATACTTTAATTCTAAGATTCATAAAAATGAAGATGATTGGTTTTGGGATTTTAAGATATTAATACTCTTGTAACCAAGAAACACACCTTTTTAAAGAATGATACGTGGTTTAATCTTGGTTGTCCTATAATAACGGCTAACATAAAAGGAACTTGCTTTACAAATAAGTTTAATATTCAGGCTAAGCATCCTTACAAATAAGAGCTTATTATGGAAATTGTAGCAGCTCTAACTGCTGACATCATTGTGTGGTTTAAATTAGTCTTCTGGGACCAAAAGAAGAGGCTCACAGCAAGTTACAAACGAATTTTTCTCTCTTGTGTAACATTATATGTCCCATTGAAACACTAATTTTCTATGACTTCTGTTAAGATTAAGCCTTTGGGGGACTTCATATTTAAGCAGTAGTATTAAATTTTGGGGTAAAGCCTGATATACTTAACATTTTCATTCTCCATGTAAACACTCATTTGTACAGTATGCATCTGAAAACAATAACTCGTACCTAAATGGTAAATGTGGACTCTCCTTATGAAGAAACCAAAACCAGACAGAAAATTGAGCTAAGGCCAATTGATATTTGCACTGCAGTGTCAAGTCCCAAAGAAACTGGGGACTAAGGGTTATCTATGGTGCTTATTAGCATACCAAAGCACAGGCTGGCCTTCAGGCTCACTCAGTATCAAGGGCTCTTCTCACCCAGCCTACCCAGAACTCCTACAGCTCAAGGGCTTTCTTTMCCACAGCATACAACCCCGCCATTTCAGTTCAGAAGATCTCTCTACTCTCCCTTCTCCCCTCCTCTCCCCTCTCCCTCCTCCTCTTCCCTCTCCCATCCTCTCCCCTCTCCCCTCTCTTCTCCCCTCTCTCATCCTCTCTCCTCTTCCCTCCTCTTCCATCCCCCCTCCCCTCTCCCTCTCTCTTCTCCCCTCTCCCATCCTCTCCCTCTTTYCTCTCATCCCATTTCTCATCCTCTCTTCCACTCCTCCCCTGCCCCAGCCACCCCCGCCCTGTCCCCTCTCCTCTCTAGGCCCTGTTCACTCTGCTGCCATGTTTGGTGTGCTCCTTTCAATGCCCTGTTCTGCTCTCTTCCAGATGCCTTTGGCTATACTCTTCCCCCAAATCTACAATAAAAACCTTCCCCTCAACCATACCTTGGAGCAGTCATATCCTTATTTTATACAGTGAGGATCTTCTAGGAATCATTAAAGTTTAGATGTGTGAAGAAGTTTGGAGACATGGTCTAATAGTGAACATGTGCTTTTCAAGGGAAGAAAATATCCCATGTCTCCTCCAAAGTCCAGCTAGCACAGGTCATAGTGGCTTCACAGAGCACCTCCTCTGGACCAGCCTCTCCTTACTTGGTTGGCTCTTTAAATTCATAAAGAAGTTCGGAGCTCCAGTTGGGCAGTAGCAGAGCAGGACCAGTGTTCCAACTGTGCCTTCTCTGAAGGACTTTGACTCTTAGGCATATAGACTAGAGCCAGAGCTTGGCAAACAGGAAAGGCTATGCAAAGGTGAAGAAGTTCCCTAACAAAGACAACACTGTAGAAAGCTGTCTTAATAATGGTTGCCAAGCTCAGTCTCCATCATGGCGCTAAGGAGCCAAGGCTGGAAAAGGAGCCCTGGGAACACTGRCGTGACCTGAGCAGTTAAAATGGCATCACTTCCATCTTGTTTTTGGTAATTTTTGGCTTATTGGTTTTTGTTTACTTGCTTGTTTGGCTTTTATTTTTTGTTTGGTTTGGTTTTGGTTTATTTTGAGAGACAGAACAAAAAGGAGCATAAAATTGTCCCAGTAGGGAGATGGGAAGGCTCTGGGAGGGGATGAGAAACATATAAGAACATGGTGAAAGTGTAAGAAAATTTTAAATAACCCCCCCCCATCACCCTGGGAATCTAATTTTCTAAAATGACAGCCAAGTCCAGGGACTTTGCACCTGTGCATAGTTCATGTGTATCTGTGACAAGTACACTGGTTAGTAGTTAATATGAATCCTCCCATTGAAAAGGCCGTTCAGAGCAGTCCATTAGTGCCAGATTACTTTCAGGATGAAGCCTGGACATCTAGATTACTTGCTGTTAACTACATGGAACAGAACATTTCTTTTATCTTTTTACAGCCAATTGGTGCTTTGAACCCAAAAAGAGCAGTGTTTTACGCAGAGCGCTATGAGACATGGGAAGACGATCAAAGCCCACCCTACCACTACAACACGCATTACTCAACTGCAACTTCCGCCCTGTCATGGCTTGTTCGAATTGTAAGTATCATCTTAACTCAGCTGCCTCTAGCTCCAGGGTTTGCAGTGTAAGTAAATTAAAGAAAAATCAAATAAATTTGTTGTTCATTTTAATGACTAGAGAGACCAGTGAGCAGAAATGAATGCCTTGTAGCCCAGGAAGCACCAAGAAAATGAATGCCTTGTAGCCCAGGAAGCACCAAGAAAATGAATGCCTTGTAGCCCAGRAAGCACCAAGCTGATGATCTTCCTGATCAGCCTCCCAAGTGCTGGGATTACAGATATGCACAACCACACTTGGCTTTGTTGAGTTTTATTTTTGTTGTTGTTGTTGTTGTGGTTGTTGTTTTAATGTATCTCTTTTTTGTAGAATTGGGTTAGGAAGCAGGTTACTTAAATCCATGTACTTATTTTTGAGCTGGGGATTAGCACAAACTGAGCAGATACTCTGTTACACACTCCAATCTGTCCCACCCAGTACTCCCAAGTCAGTCATAAAGGACTCTCTGGTGTACATCTTTAATTTTAGATCAGCTAATATATTGATGAAACAAACCCAAACCTTACTTAAGAGAAACTAACTCCGTACAGAAATAAAGATATAAAGGTATGATTTCTTTTTTAGACCAAGGTTTTTAAGTTAATCACCTGTCCAAGATTCAGCTTAAGTGTATGAAGTTTGAAGTTAACAAAGATCTTAACTATATTTAGACCCTAATCATTAGTGGCTAAGCCTAACTATCCAGATCCCACACTCCTGGAGTGCCCTTCACATGCAGGTGAAAAAAGATGCCCTCTGAGTTCCCCCACAAAAAGCATGGAATCCATCCTGTGACTCCAGACACAGAACTGAACAGAGTACAGAACTGAGCAGTCAAGATTTGGGGTAGCTGATTTCTGATTGGCACAGCTATGAAACGTGGTCCTAATTGATTTATATTCAGAAATAGGAAAACAGAAGAAAGCAAAATGACTGAGAAATTAATTTCTCAGGTCACCAGTGATTAGGCCATAAACTAAATTTCCAGGCATGATTGACACTACTGGGATTGACCTAGCCATGAATGAACTGCAAGCAGACAGAAATCAGTCCAGGAAGGATAGACTTAAAATCGAGGGGGACAGAGTGTCTGTAAATTTCTACTGCCAGTTGCTGTGGGAGCCAAGAATAAAATGTGGTTGTACCTAAGCAGCCCTAGAACTGCCCTCCACAGGCCATCAAGGTAGACCACTGCAGTCCACAAAAAGCCTCCGAAACATAAACACAAACATTTCAAAAGCATTAAAACCAAAAGTTTTCACTCTTGAGAGGCCTTTCATACCTCATCAGAGTCCATGATGCCACCGCCTTGTAGAACCACTGCTTAGGAGTTGGGGGTGTGCCTCACTCAGGTCTCTTGAAGATGGAAGAAAGTCCAGAACTATGTGTGAAAGCAGTAATAATAAATATATCAATTGTGTTGTCTTGAGATTTAAGTAAGAGCAATATTTGATTGCAACTTGAAATAGTCACAATGATGTTATGTGTTTTCTGGAAATGCCATTTAGTCAAATCTGGAGGCAGACTGGCAAAACTTATTAAAAGAAAAACACTTCTCAACCTTCTGATTTTTTATATATGTATTTTTCTTTTCCAAGTAAGCTAAATCTTTCCTCCAATCACAAAGCACAAGTGGTCCTCTGACCGACTTGCTGTTCCAGTGGATGGAACATGTAAAGGCCTGACAGTGATCTTCCCTGTCCACTGTACACAAAGCAGTGCAGCCTTGCGGCCAACCCCTTGACTGACTGTTTCACAGCTTCCAGTGCCCTCGCAAAAGGGAAGGAAACAGGCGGAGTTAGTCTTGTAAATTTAAACCTGGTGTACCCCCAAATGTTACTTTTTGATCATGTAACCAATAAAAACTTACTTATGCAATGTTTAATATTTTTTAGCTTGTTTTGGAACCCAAAGACTATGCTATTTCTGCTGTGTCAGACAACATGGATAGAGTTGCTCCTATAAAGACTCATTTAGCTCAAATGCTTCATGGCAAGCCGTCAGAGGCAAGATACTGGAGCCCTGTGGTTGGGGAGCTTATGGAGTGTTCAACTAATGGCCGAGGGAAACTTGCTTTCTTCACTCTTAYCCTAAGGATTTTATGAAGTAGAACATGCATTACAATTTGTGTCACTAAGAATCTGTTCATAAAATATAATACATATTAAAATAAGTATCTGCCCTATACCTTCTAAACCTGTTAGACCTAAAGGCATCAAATTTATTATCAGTCAATATATGTAGAATGTCAATGATATTAATTGCATAAAAATTATAATTATCTATGTACCTCATTACTTTAAATTAAGAACATTCTTTCATGCAAACTGCAGTGAAGTCACTTGTCTGACTTGCCAGGCTCTAGAAAGACTTGTTTCTCTAATGGCTGCCATTAGACAAATGCTGAAGGAGCCCTCATTCCAAGGCGGGGTACTGACGACAACTAATATATAAGGCACAGTGTGCTTGGACTTTTGTCCTTTCTGGACTGGAGACATCACCCCAGAATAATCACATAGCACTAACTGACCAGCACAGCCCTCTGTGACCAGTTTCCCTGGTCGACATAGTATTTTTAGCCCTTTTGTGCTATTCATTAGACATTTAGTAACAATGATTCGTAGGGAGCTAAATAGATAACATTCAAAATTTTAATTTCTACATGTGTTACTTATAATTTAGAACTTTCTTCATAATTACAGATTATTTAGAAATTTTACCTAGAAACTCAACTGCAATCTGTCATTAAAAATACCTGTTTCTAGTAAAAATGCCAGTAGTACTTTTAGAAGCATCATCATTAAACCAACCTGAATAAAACTTTTCACTGTGTTCGTTTTGGTACTGACACATAAGGACAGAGCATATTCACTTGGGGGGGGGGGCAAATGGTGTTTAATCAGAAGTGCAACACACAGAAGACACGCAGAGTAATTAATAGAAAACGTGGACTGATTCTAGAGGACGGTTGGATTCTTTCCAAAGAAATAGGAGCAAGATAGATCTCAGGCCTCAGATTCTCATGCCTCCGCTGCGTGGAAGTGTGGCATTGAACATGCTCCATGCTGAAGGGAGGAGCATGCCTGCCAGGGAGACAGTGGGAAGGGGGCGGCACAGGTAGACAGCTGGAGACAGCGCAGGACCCACCGGCTTCCCCCCCTACAAGGTTCCACACCACCTCTGGTCTGCTGGTCTGCGGCTTCCCTTTGTTGTGATTATGACACTTGGGGTTTGGTTTTGGCTTTTAAATGGAGAAAGGAAAGGGAAGGGAAGGGAAGAAAAGGAAAGAAAAGAAAAGGAAAGAAAAGGAAAGAAAGGGGAAAAGCGAAAAAGGGAAAGGAAAGGAAAGGAAAGGAAAGGAAAGGAAAGGAAAGGAAAGGAAAGGAAAGGAAAGGAAATCCTGTGTTTCTAGGTTGGAACCAACTGGTCTATAGTGGTTACAGGTCAGGGAAGGTGGCCAGTGTCCTTGGAGGGATCCAGTAACTACAGTCTGGGTTCCCAAGGCTGCTGGTTATTTGATAACTTTGTGTCACATAAGATATATCAAGCTTTCTCTTTGTTTTTTCATTTAATCTTAGCTAATTCATATAACTATCCCCAAAGATTATTGTCAGTTTATAGAAATGGAGTGACAGAGGCAGTTACATGACAGTTATGTGAAGGAATTTGCCCAAAATAGGTGCAGTCAAATCTTAAAATTAACTAGCATATTTTGCTGAATTAATCACTTTTTTATTTTTAGTAGTCCAATTTTGATTAATTTAATGATCACATATGCCACACTTACTATCTTACTTTTATTAGTAAATTTAAAGTCTACAAACCAAGTCAATCAATGAGACACCTCAGATAATTTTTATTCCTGATTTTAGTGATATCCATTTGTCTCTCACATAACTTAAAATCTTAACAGAGTAGACTTCCAGCCTATGTCTGTAATTTTAAGGTACTGTAATTGGTCCCCCGTTTTCTTATATCTTGTTTATCATTCATGATGTTGCCTCTTCCATCTGACTTTTCTGTCATCCAGAATTAGAGATGACATATTACAGTGAATTGATGACACCTATTCACCCTAAATTTCAGGAAGATACTGAAAAGGGTTTATATTTCTGGTTGCTGCCCAATGGCCACCTTTAAGACTAGTGGCAAKGAAAGGAATGTAAAGGGTCAAAAGTGATGTCTAGCACATTAAGAAGCAAATGGAGATGTATATTAAAGAAAAGAGACAATTGGGAAAATGCCCTGAAGACTAGCATCATCAAACTTGGGAATGAGTTTTGTCATTGATCCTCCCYATCATCATCTTCGAAGTAAAGGGTTAAATATGCCACTGGAAATATACATCTTCCTTTGTTCTACTTGTAGGTACCTAAGGTACCTGGTGAGGATAAATATTATTTACCTGTTTTGGAGGCAGATTCAGCAAGGACTCCTGTTCAACATAAAAGCTCCAGAGCAGCTGTTGTGATGGTGTTACTCCAAGGGTTCCTGCTATGGGAGATGTCCTGACTGATAGACACAGTGCTAACAATGCTAATCGAAGGCACCAGCCAGAGTACTAGAATTGTCCGGTCTTAATTACATTCACTTTAGTCCATTCTTATTCAATGGTTTGGGTCTTGAAGAATCTTTATGCACCAGGAGTTAATAAGAAAAACAGAGGAGACAGGGGCACTTGCATAGTGGGGAGTGCAGTTCAGATAGCAGTAGGTATTGTTCTAGGGTGAGTTGGTAAGTCCTGATTGGAGAAGTCAGCCAGTGTAGCCAAATAAGGGAATATACCCTTGTGGCTAGTGTTAGGAATTTGATCTAATGGTTTAGAAATGGGGAGGGAAGAGGGGTGGGCAAGAACTGGCCGCGCAGTGCTGTTTGCCATGCTTGGACCTGTTAGAGAGCCCTTCAAGCTGAACTACTAGAAAGAAAGAAAATCTCCCTCACAAAAGCTAMGAGAACAATTTACAGAGAGACAGGAAAGGACTTCATCACTTTTCAGATGCCGAACATGCCTGTGAGGCCAGAGGACACTCCGGGCTGTGGAACCATGGTCTGCAGTGGCACAGTCAGCCCAGACCTGCATCTGACACCTTGGTCTAGGCCTTTACCAGGGCTCTGCATTTCTTCTTCCTATAGAGGCCTCAGAGATGCTGGGGGCTTTGTTTGTTTTTATTTTGTTTTGTTTTAACAAACAAATGACTGTAGCTGTGTTTCAAATGATCCAATGACTGATTCTTTTCTTTATTTAGGAGCCATTCACAACCTTCTTCCTCAATGCAAATGATGGGAAATTTGACCATCCAGACCGAACCTTCTCATCCATTGCAAGGTCATGGAGAACCAGTCAGAGAGATACGTCTGATGTCAAGGTATATAGTTTATCATTTATAGTCACAGAACTCTAAAATTCGTTGAAAAAATACATCATTACAGCTTTGTTCCAGCATACTAAAATTATATACTACATCTAATCTTAAGGAAAATGTGTTGTTTTTGTTGTTGTTGTGAGACCCATTTATTTTAAGCAGGACCATCGGTGTGACTTGTATATTGGGAATGTCCATTGGAGCCTGTTGGGGTGGTCAACAGTGGGTACATACGGGACGAAATTATTTTCCCTCTTCTCTTGAACCCATAGGAAATGACTCAGCAATGAGGGTAGGGCTCACTGAGGCCCTCCTCCATCCATCCTGGCTGTTGATGGGCTCATCATGTGCAAACATGGTGTAGTCATTGGTTATCTCTGAAAGTTCATGACTGCAGTTACCTAAAAGGTGGTGTTTTGCAGTCTTTCCCCCTTCCTTTTGGTTCTTGCTATCTTCTATGTCCCCTTCCACAGTGTCCCCTGAGCCTTAGTGGATGGTAGAAATGCCTTATTTAAAGCTGAGCACAACTCACTTTTTCTCAGCACCTTGAACAGCCATGAGTCTTTGCCTTCTGGAAGCTTACTGGAAAGAGAAGTTTGTCTCATTAAGGCTGGGAGTGGGCTTTGGATGCATTTGGAAGGTGGTTTGACACACACTAGCTGAACAACAGAGTTAAGCTCCTCACTGTGGGCTTTTGGGAAGGTTTACAGTACCAGGTATGGACTCCTTCTTGATGAGTGTTGGGGTTGGTCTTATATGCTGTGTATTCAGATGCTGAGCTCTGTGGCCCAAAATAAGGTTGCAGTCTGGTCATGGGCATTGAATTGACCAATGTGCTGTAAAAAAAAAAATGTTCCCCATTTTTAATCCCTGATTGGATAATAAAAAGTTAAATAGCCTGTAACTGGGCAGGAGAGAGAGGAAGGCAGGACTTGAGATCAAGTAGAGCGTCTCAGACCAGGACCATGAGGAGAAGGAATGAGGTAGGAGAAGGAGGTCTCCATGAGGCAGGATGGACCATGAGCATATGGCCAAGAGAAAATCACCCAGAGGACACACATGCAGCAGAACCTGCCTGACAGCATGCCGAACAGGCAGAGTGCCTACAGCTTAATAAAAATTACCAGGGTTCTATGTGTGTTTTTCGGTGGGGGAGCTATTCAGGCTAGAGTGGGACAGAAACCACCCATAAAATTACACGAATAAGCAAGGGCCTTAAACACAATCACAGTAGTGTCCTAACCACCATTGCCCGATGAGCCGGACCTTACAGTGGCTGAGATTGGCATTGTAACTCGTAGGGTTCATAGCCAGGTTTCTTCCCCAGCAGCTCATAGAGCATCTTCTCCGCGCTTTGAAAGCTAGCTGGAGGAGGCTTCCAGCCCAGTTGCAGCTTGACTTCTCTATAGCATACAGTCAAGGTGCATGGTGCCTTTAGCAATTGGATCTTGTCATCTAGTTCTAGTGTACAACTAAGAGGAATGGCAAAGCATTATTGTAGGGGCTTCTAGGCTTTCCCTAACCAATAACTAGTAAGGAGGCACTCTAYACCTGGCCCTGGAGTTTTTGTTAATAACCAGTAACTTCAATTAATAACCATCCAAAAGTAACTCAGGACTTCTTGTGTCAGTTCATTAAGGTGTCTTCATTCAAAAATCCCTATCTATTCCAGATGGCGTAAGCTGGAGATGGAGATAAGAATCCCATAACTTACCTTTCCTGCTGTTCGCTCAATATTTGGCCCATTGCATAAAGCACAGTGGGAATTGGATCTGACCTTAATGTGTCATAGTGTTATATCTGGCCCAGCTTTGGGTTCATGTAGCCTGGGGCAATTAATAAAGCATTAATGACAAGACCCATTTAAAATGCAGGCTTCTCCGTACAGCCTTACCCTGGGCTTGGCTGCCTGGGGACACTGTGCAACAATACCTATTAGATTAAACCAGCACACGATGCTCACAAAGAGAGCAGAGCAGTCTTACAGTTGGTACACTGTAACTATTATTAAATACAAACATTTGCTCATTGTTTATATG
>BDUI01006043.1:32972-51016 GCA_002335545.1 Apodemus speciosus
TGTGTGTGTGTGTAGGGTTGTCTTGTTTGCTTGTTTGTTTATCTGTTGCCAAGTGTCTTTAGCATCTGTAAAATACAAGGTTCAAAGCTAAGAAGTGGTGACAGAATTCTGCTGTGCCCTTCTGCTTGAGTCCTTTGTTGTAAAGCAGACTTCTTTGAGGAGGGTCAGTGGAGCGATATTCCAGTTCTGTGTGTTCCTACCGGAGGAGACAACTGGACAAGCGTGTGCTGGCTAATGTCACGCATTCTGAACGGTTTGAAAGAAGTGTCCTTTCCTTATTCTTGTCTACTGTAACAAGTGCACCTCTGTACTTTTCTCACTCATGGAATATTCAAGAGAGGAGAAAGCTTGGAGTGTTTTATACATGGAAGTTTGTGCTGTGAAACACACACCTCATGTTGTAATGTACCTACCCTGGAAGAAAGCACCATCTTACAGCTTTTCAAAAAGACACATGGCAGAGGTTCACAGGCATATCTAAATACTGTCTGCATGATGTGGTGATTATATATACATATATTCTCCCCAGTTAATGAGATTTTCATCTTGGTGTGGTTATCATGGGAGAAGAGGCATGCTGTAGTGTACTAATCTTAAGAGTCATGACAGTAACGACCRAGGTTTAACAAGCACATCTTTAGCCCTGTCTGCTCACTCCTGAGTCTCTTCACCTGTCTCATGTATCTGTTTCCTCATTCTGGCAGTTTAGTTTGAGTCAGAATCCACATAATTTCCACACAGCACAATAGGAGTCATGTATCGTGCTGTCCCCTTTGGGAAGAGTATTACTGATACATAATTGGCATATTGTATAATTCATACATTGAGCAGTCTAACACCAGTGGGGTTTGGCCTGTTCAGACCTGTTCARCCCTCACCACAATCAGTTTGGTAGCATTCTGTCACTCCATCAAGAAGCCCCCAAACTGTTAGTATTTCACTGTTTTCCCAGCTTCCCACCCCACCCAGCCAGCCCATTAAACGGACCTACTTCCTCCTCCACTGTGTCTCTAACCTTCGCCCTCCCGCCTCTCTGCCTGCTGCAGACATTTCACATGCACAGTCCTAAGGCTCCGCTCACTGTGGCCTTCCCACACTCTGCCTTATATCTCTCTCTTAGTAACAACTGCCTTATCTTACAGCTATATATTCTGTCTTTAAGAAATAGACAGAATCATTGCTGTTATAATAATCCTACGCCTAAAAGCACCACATTAGGGCTGGGCATGGTGACACATGCCTTTTAATCCTAGCAGGCAGAGGCAGGCAGATTCCCGTGAATTCCAAGCTAGCAAAGGCTGCGCAGTGAAACCCTGCTTCAGACCATTATGTGATATGGTGCTTTTGTTTATTTTAGCATCTGATTTTTGAACAGAAGTAGTGCATTCTGTAAGTTTTGTGCATATTCCCCCACTTCTCCTTGAACAGTAGATGAGTATTTAAGTTTATACTTAAGCAGTGTATACGTATCAGCTTGTGCATGTCACATCATTCTATGATGTCACTGCGCGATTCGGTGCAGACCATACCTACTGACAGTTAGATGGTCAGCACTGACTGAGGGAATGAATGTAGTTTTAGTTCTGTAAGCATGTGCAGACTGGTTTAGTCTAAATTACCCAAATCAGTGAATCCAGAAAAGGAGCCAAGGTTGTGGGGTCAGAGTCTCTGCTGTACTTGCTGCAGAACAGTAAGTGCCCTTGCAGGGTCAGGCAGTGAACCTGATTTGATTTTTCCTCTGAGCATTCATAGTGTCCCCATTGCAGACAGGAAACATAGGGGCCAGTAGTGTTTACTAACTTATTTAGGGCAATGGAGCTGGCAAATGGCAGAGCCAAGATTCAAGAACAGAAAAAAAAAGTAACTCACTTGTCTCCCTATAACCAAAATACCGCCACCTCTGAGTCACCTCCCCTTCTGAAGTGCTAAGATTACCGCAGTTCTGCTTCTAGGCTAGTGATTTTATTACTCATTTCCCTTTCCATTGTCAGGATTTTTTTTATGCAAGTCATTCACTGATAAGGATGGTAAACACACTGGCTTATCATGGGCTGAGGAAAAGGGATTAGTTACCTGTATATCTTCTGAATTTTACATTCCCTAAAGCAGCAGTGTTTACACAAAAGCAAACTGACTCTGTACTAGGAAATGCATATGGTACTCTGAATGTGTGACATTGAAGACAGAGCTCACCAGAGGCCATTGCTGTTTCCAAGATCCAAACAGAGCCACATTTCCTACTGGCAAAGTGTCTTTCTCCATGCCACACATTTCATGAGCTGAGAAGGTACTTCAGAAAAGGAGTTTGTATTCTTAGTTAAGATCTAAAACATTTTTTAAAAAGTGAAACTTTGAGTAGACAGGTTAGTAAAAGTGAGCGTTCTGAAGGAAGAAAAAGGCCTAAACTTTAAAGACAGGAGAGTGTCCTTCCTCCGTTATCCACCCTACTGGCCTGATGTCTCTTCAGGAGGGCTCAGTGACCGTGGTAGGTTGTGAAAATCATAGAGACACCTGGATTTAGCATATAGAAAAGCAACCATTCATCCAAGAATGCCTTTTCATTGCAATGATTTGTTCAAACTTTATAAAAAAGGAAAGAAGTCAGGAGAGAGAAAGCTAATGTATGGGCTCCTCCTTCAGTTTTTACAAGTCTTTGTCTTGGGTCATCATCAACAGATCCCAGAGAGAAACAGAGCAATGAACTACTCTGGTGTAGTAAATTTATTATGGCAAAACATAGAGAAAGCCTGTGCATGATACTCTTCAGAAACTAGAACACAGCCAGCCAGTGTACTCTGTAGCAAGCTGCTGCCGATACTTTGAGAACCAAAATGATAGCAACAGAGAGAAGGGCGCTGCTCATGAGTGTGTCTGCACCAAAGCTTCCAAACCCACACAGAGAAAGCAGTGGACTGGCTGATCAGTCAGATTGCCCCGGGGCAATTGATCCTCAGTAAAAACTGGTCCCCACTGCCTTGCCTTTTCCTATGGTCCTCTCTGCCCACAGCTCATTCTGGTCAGTTTACTGGTGTATTTGACTACAGAGATACTGTGAAACAGGGCTTATAGGAAAAAAAACTTGCTATTTAAAAAAAACAGTGCTGGAAAAGTGGATGCTAGAAATATTAGGTTAGTGTATGCAAGAGCAACCTCATCCAGTACAGAATAGTAGCCCAAGTGGAGCATCGACTTGAATGTAAAGCCCACAACGGTAAACTGTCCAGAAATCGTGTAAGCAGTCCTCGCAGATGTATGTTAGGCAAAGGTACCCACATATGATACAGTCCACCCCTTTAATCCCAGCACTYAGGAGGCAAGAGGCGTCAGATCTCTGTGTGTTCAAGGCCAGCCTGGTCTACAGAAAGAGTTCCAGGACAGCCAGCACTACACAGTGAATCCCTGTCTTAAAAAACCAAAAACCCCAAATAACAACAAGAACCAGAATATAAGCATTGATGGTCAGGATATCACTAAAGTTTCTTTGTTTTGAGCAGTGTTAAGAAACTTACAAGTAGTTCAGGCTGGAAAGAGTTTTTGTAATGAACCCAAGGCTCAGCAGTGGAAAGGCTGTACGTGCCAGACAACCTGAGTGTGCTCTCCAGAACAAGATGAAAAGAGTCAACCGACCTACATAAGCTGTCCTCTGTCTATTCACACACTTGACGAATCATGCGCACATGTGTGCACAMATATACATGTAAATAAATAAGTGTAAAGCAACAATCTAATGAAATACTGGGGCCTGAAATTTGAAGAAAATAGTCAAAAAATCCACAATAACTTAAAATTATTTCTTAAACAGTAAAGACAAAATAATCCCATGAGCCCCTCAAGCCCACACAGATAGCATCTTCCCCTGAACAATGTGKCCTGCTGGCCTCACTTTGGAACCTCTCTTACTCAACAGCATAGGCAGCCAAGATCAGTTTTTATCCCCTTACGATTGCCTTCTTAGCATCTGGCTGTCTTATCACAGACCCCTGTTGGCGTGCCTGCTGTGCTCTCTGTGTGCAGTGGCATCACATTGTAAGTGATGCCAGTCAGTGTTATTAGTGCATGCGGCAGTCAGTGAACACTGGAGTTGTTTCCAGAACTTGGCTGTATTGGTAAGGCTGCTATGGACATTGGCATATCATTTTTCTGTCATACAAGTTTCCAGTAGAGGACAGGCTTATGGTACTCTAGGAATGGGCTTGCACACAAAGTAAATCCTACTTAACATTTTAGCAAACTACTGCTATGTCTTCCATAGTGACTGTGGAAGTCATCTTCTGTCCCCACTCACAGAGTGCCTCGGCTCATGTGTCTTGTGCCTTTACCCACAGATGACCTCCTGTTGTTGTTTTTGATTATAGTCATTTTACTGGACATGAAGTAAAATATTTTTATAATTTTAAGTTCTCCAATATAATGGCATTGAATATCTCTTTGTATGTTTATTAGATACTAAAGCATTTTTATATATTTTAAAAAGATAATGAGTAGTGACATTATAGATAAAACCTTGGCTGTTCTTTGGAGTAATTTATCTGCTCCCCAAATTAGTAATCTTATTTGGCAAATATGCCTAATGAATAGAAAGGTGGGTCCCGCTTTTGAAGACAAATTCTCAAAGTAAGCAATATCCTGCCTAAGGATTTGGGGCCTACTAAAAGCTAATAATTATCTGGGCAAGAAACCACCAGGTAATTACAATTTGTAGAAACTAATCAAGCAAGATGATAGATTCTTAACTGAATCTGTAGAAAAATATGCAGTAAGTCATTTAGTGTGTTAGGTAGCAATGCATCCACCCCAGTGAATTTGCCACCCTGGGACATTTCTAGATGTCCTGTGAACATGATTACTTGAGAGAGCGTTATGGTTATTTTTCTAAGATGTATTGCCACTTGGATTCCTTCCCTCCTCCCCTTGAGAATAGTCTTTAAACCTTCTCCCACATCTAGAAGTCCGGACGCTTTCTAGATTGATAAGGATCAACCCACATTAGAATAATGTGTCCACCGGGATACATGCTCACCCAGGGTCAGGGACATAAGCCTTGTGCCCTTYGAACCTGCAGCTATTTATGGGCACAGGTGCCCTGACCAATCCTACTGTGGCACTGGCAATTTTCATTTGGGGTCCTAAGGATCTAACTCAGGCAAACACTTTACCGACGCCTAGGTCAATTCTAAACCAAATTCCTGTCATCTTACTAATTAGTCTAGGAAGACTTGTAAACTAATCTTTTGCTGTATGGTGGATATTTGGGGACCTTCTATTGCCCTGTCTCTGCTGTCTGCCACTCAGGAGCCATGACAGGATAAATAGCTTCAGAAGGCTCCCCCTCTGATATTCCTTGAAGCAACTTTGGGAGGCTTAAAGAATGAGCTCTCTTATGCGTCAACTGGGTGATAGGTCTGAGGCAGCCCCTTTTGCTTCTGTGCTGACTCTGGGAATTCCTAAGATGCAAAGGGACATGTTACCAAGTGTGGCTCCACCCACAGCTGCCACTCTCAGGGTCTCTCTCCTGGATTTCTCCATCTTGAAACCTGCCCCCAGAGCACAGATCCTCTGCCCTGGCCAGGTTCCCCTCCTGCTGACACAAGGTGATCGTGCTGACCTGTAGAAACCTGGCAAACAGAGTTAGCCCTCAACATCACCAGCTTGCTGCAAGGTTCTAAGTTTTGCCAAAGGTACATTTATTTGGTATGTGTTTCTATAATATAAAGAGCCTATACAGTGAGATGTGGAAGGATTTACARCTTCTCTAAATTCTGTGATGACAACTACCATTCATTCAGTGTTTTGTTAGATTTTCTGTGTACTTATTGGGTAGTTTCTGTAGACTTCAGTTCCTCTGAAATAGGTTTATCGTTGTGTGTGCATCTGTGTGTATCTGTGCACAAGCTTTCTGCTCTATTTATAATGCACATCAGGATTATCTCCAGTTACTCATGCAAGTTCTTTTTAATAAGCCTCATGTACAAAATGAGAAAATGAGAATGRCACATATCCCAGAGAAATAGCATTCACTGAGGTAAAAGTCCTTCCTCTTTCTGTGGATTAGGATTCTATATCCGTGGACATTCCCTCCTCCTCCTCCCTTCAAGCCGTCATTACAAAATTTGAGGTAATGAAGAGATAATTACATGGAAAGGAAGACATCACTGATTTTAAATGTGGCCTTCACCGCAGCATGTGGAGCTAAACAGTTGTCTGACTGGAGGGCAGCAGCTTTTGATTGTCCACAGATTGTGTTCTAACTTTGAAAGCTGAAGTCTTACGATTTGTCTGTGGCGATTACAGGAGCTCATGTAGTCCGTACCTGTCATTCTGCTCTTCAGTCCTGGCCACCCCCRCCTCCCTGCTTTRGCCTGTCCTGATGCCCTCCTAATCTACTGCTGCACTTAGTGCTGTTGCTGGTGTTGTGGTCACTGACACTTAGAGCTGCTTATATACTGTGACACAGTGATCAAGATATGAACACACAGAGAGAATTTTGTCACGGACGAGTTGTAGAATTCGAAATTTGGTCTCATTAGAAAAAAAACCTGGAATATAATGTCACCATTTTTTGTAGACATCTCAGAAAATTCTAAATGCTTTGTTTGCCCAGCAAGCAAGCAGTGGCTTAATTTACCTACACACAGCGTAAGATAATTGCAGCCACCTTCCCCATGAAGCATTGATGAAGCCTTGTGTTTGCTTCTAACTTGGTTAGCATCTGACCTCTTGACAAAGGACAGAAATAGAAAGTCTGATAGTATTACCCTAATGCTGGCTTCATCAATCATAATCTACCCATTTATAATTTGTTTTTCAAAAAGGCCTTTTGTGAATGGCAAGTGATAATCTCACCCAGCCCTGAGCCCTGCTGAGTCCTAGCACTGCTGGGCCAAATGCAGATCACAGGCCACATGCACCAAGCCAGGCGAGGGGCACTGAGACCCTGTGCTTTTTCTCATATTGTTTCATGTCCTTTACAGATTTTTCATTGTTTGAAGAAAAGGTCTCTCTTATAGTAGGTAATAAGTAGCTTGAATTTGAAATATTTTACCAATATGTGAGCAACACTGTGTTTACAAAAGAACATTGGTGGTGTCCACTTCACTTAACAAATAGCCAGTGAGTACTCCAGACAGCTCTTCTGGAGTTGTTCTTCAATTGTAGGACATTGGTCACTAGGTGAGAATATCTGCCCTTACTTAGTTTCCTCTCAATTAAGACAGACCAACTTCCTTATGGAAGGAGGGAGGGAGGGAATAGCTTGGTGTGTGAGATGGCCAGTTCTAAGTTAAAGAGAAGTAGGAAAGGAGATGACCCAAGGAATGTTTGGTGTCTCCATTCACAGGCAAGCTTGAGCCGAGGGGCTGGGGTGAATAGGTAAGCCTTTTGGCTCTCTAGAGAAAGACCTCTGCAGGCAGAGGAACATCTGGACAAAGCCCAGTGCCAGGCATGCTTGGCCAGGAGGCCCGTGGGCAGAGGAGGGACAGTGAACAGTGAGCAGTGGTGCATAGCAAAGGAGAACTGAGCAGCAAGTGGCCTTAGCACACTGGGCTTGTGGCTCCATAAGCACTGACCAGGGACTGAGCAAAGGGTGTCTTGGCTGCACTGAGAGTGCGGGGCTACCAGAGGAGAGCAGTAAGTCTATCAGGGAGCATTTCTAGAGCTGCTGGGGACATGGAAAGGAGAGTGAAGGTAGTGGGAGGTTGTTTNCTTCTCTAAATTCTGTGATGACAACTACCATTCATTCAGTGTTTTGTTAGATTTTCTGTGTACTTATTGGGTAGTTTCTGTAGACTTCAGTTCCTCTGAAATAGGTTTATCGTTGTGTGTGCATCTGTGTGTATCTGTGCACAAGCTTTCTGCTCTATTTATAATGCACATCAGGATTATCTCCAGTTACTCATGCAAGTTCTTTTTAATAAGCCTCATGTACAAAATGAGAAAATGAGAATGRCACATATCCCAGAGAAATAGCATTCACTGAGGTAAAAGTCCTTCCTCTTTCTGTGGATTAGGATTCTATATCCGTGGACATTCCCTCCTCCTCCTCCCTTCAAGCCGTCATTACAAAATTTGAGGTAATGAAGAGATAATTACATGGAAAGGAAGACATCACTGATTTTAAATGTGGCCTTCACCGCAGCATGTGGAGCTAAACAGTTGTCTGACTGGAGGGCAGCAGCTTTTGATTGTCCACAGATTGTGTTCTAACTTTGAAAGCTGAAGTCTTACGATTTGTCTGTGGCGATTACAGGAGCTCATGTAGTCCGTACCTGTCATTCTGCTCTTCAGTCCTGGCCACCCCCRCCTCCCTGCTTTRGCCTGTCCTGATGCCCTCCTAATCTACTGCTGCACTTAGTGCTGTTGCTGGTGTTGTGGTCACTGACACTTAGAGCTGCTTATATACTGTGACACAGTGATCAAGATATGAACACACAGAGAGAATTTTGTCACGGACGAGTTGTAGAATTCGAAATTTGGTCTCATTAGAAAAAAAACCTGGAATATAATGTCACCATTTTTTGTAGACATCTCAGAAAATTCTAAATGCTTTGTTTGCCCAGCAAGCAAGCAGTGGCTTAATTTACCTACACACAGCGTAAGATAATTGCAGCCACCTTCCCCATGAAGCATTGATGAAGCCTTGTGTTTGCTTCTAACTTGGTTAGCATCTGACCTCTTGACAAAGGACAGAAATAGAAAGTCTGATAGTATTACCCTAATGCTGGCTTCATCAATCATAATCTACCCATTTATAATTTGTTTTTCAAAAAGGCCTTTTGTGAATGGCAAGTGATAATCTCACCCAGCCCTGAGCCCTGCTGAGTCCTAGCACTGCTGGGCCAAATGCAGATCACAGGCCACATGCACCAAGCCAGGCGAGGGGCACTGAGACCCTGTGCTTTTTCTCATATTGTTTCATGTCCTTTACAGATTTTTCATTGTTTGAAGAAAAGGTCTCTCTTATAGTAGGTAATAAGTAGCTTGAATTTGAAATATTTTACCAATATGTGAGCAACACTGTGTTTACAAAAGAACATTGGTGGTGTCCACTTCACTTAACAAATAGCCAGTGAGTACTCCAGACAGCTCTTCTGGAGTTGTTCTTCAATTGTAGGACATTGGTCACTAGGTGAGAATATCTGCCCTTACTTAGTTTCCTCTCAATTAAGACAGACCAACTTCCTTATGGAAGGAGGGAGGGAGGGAATAGCTTGGTGTGTGAGATGGCCAGTTCTAAGTTAAAGAGAAGTAGGAAAGGAGATGACCCAAGGAATGTTTGGTGTCTCCATTCACAGGCAAGCTTGAGCCGAGGGGCTGGGGTGAATAGGTAAGCCTTTTGGCTCTCTAGAGAAAGACCTCTGCAGGCAGAGGAACATCTGGACAAAGCCCAGTGCCAGGCATGCTTGGCCAGGAGGCCCGTGGGCAGAGGAGGGACAGTGAACAGTGAGCAGTGGTGCATAGCAAAGGAGAACTGAGCAGCAAGTGGCCTTAGCACACTGGGCTTGTGGCTCCATAAGCACTGACCAGGGACTGAGCAAAGGGTGTCTTGGCTGCACTGAGAGTGCGGGGCTACCAGAGGAGAGCAGTAAGTCTATCAGGGAGCATTTCTAGAGCTGCTGGGGACATGGAAAGGAGAGTGAAGGTAGTGGGAGGTTGTTTMTCTGTCCTCTGTGATCTAATGCTACACCCTACAGTGACCTCCATGACTTCCCCTAGTGGCATTTTCCCTCAGTTTCTTCACTGTGCATATCAGCTGCTTACATTTATCAGAGACTTAACGATATTTCAGTGTGTGCAGCTAAGATGGGGGGTTAGTGCTTGTTATTACCATGGCATGGAGTCAGGGGTTCTAAACTGCAGGACAGGCTGAAGTCAGCATGCTTACAGATCTGTTCAGAACACAGACAGCCTCTTATGCATGAACCCTCCAAGGACAGTGCTCGGCATGTAGTGGGTGGGCAGTCATTTAGTGCAGGAGAGAAACCAGACTTTYCTCACCKTGTCTTGTGCTTGGGAAATCAGGTTTTAGTCTTTTGTGTCGCCCTATTCATAGAGTGGAGAGCACTGTCTCAAGGCACAGTCTCTAATTAAGGAYATGCACTATACTTTTGAAACAATGAAGTGCTAGCTGGTAATTTTGAATTGCACTTTCCAATTTGAATGTAAATTGATTTCACAAGTAACTGTGTGCGCAGCCGCTACTGCTTGGTGACAAGAGGGCATTTGTGAAGAGCATGCTCACCGCTTTTCTCAATAAGAAAAGACCAGTGAGAGAATTAACTCCAGATGAAGGATGGGTTCAACTCAGAAACACACAAGATGAAGTGCTCTCAGGCCAGTGAGAAAGGAACAATTAGGGACGGGGGGGGGGGGGGGGGGGGGGGGGGGGTGTCACACCCAAGCTTTATCTCCAAGAACCTTGATCTATATCTGAAAACCATGAAAAACTCCAGAGGCAGAGATGGGATAGAGTTTTTGAAAGCCTGTTATATGCAGGGCTGTGCTGGCTAAGTCATGCAGGGAGGAGCCGACTGGTGACGGTTGTAGAAGGCACAGGGCACGGTGGCTTCAGAAGTTTGCTCTGTCACAGCCTACCATGCAGTGGTTAGAGAAAGAGGACAAATGGATTTTAGTAGGCCATTTGAAGAGCAGTGAGACCTAGGATGTCATCTTGGGTCATGGTACATCTAGCCATCAATCAAGTAATAGGATAATTTAACACACATCACACAGTCATTTAAAACAGCTTTATTGAGCTGGATATATAATCCCAGTAYGCAGGACACTGTGAGTTCAAGTTCAGACTGGGACACTAGCAAGTTCAAAGCTGTCCTGAGCCACGTAGTATGGCCACAAATAATTATGTTTATTTAAAACAATAATTGAGTAGTTAAAGTTTCAATGACTAAAATTTTAATGCAATCATGGAAGTGAAGAGCTAGCATAGACATTTATAAAACTTCGAATGTTATTTCGATTATCTGCTTGAATATACACATCTCTATTCAGAGAGTATTTTATTACTGAAAGGAGATCATTGATAGCATAGAAAGATGGAAGTACTTTTATTTAGTATAGAAGAGATAGAAATTGCATTCCCATATGTAAAAGGATTCTCAGAGCTCAGTTCAGTTTCCTTTGTTCTTTCTCATGAATTTTAGAGAGGCTTTATCCCAAGTGCATTAGTGAAAGAATTCTCTCCCATCTAATACCCATGGGCAAAGATGGGGATGAGATGTAGGTGGGTGCAATCCATCTGAAAGATACCATTCCACTTCATATCTCTCTTCACTTCCTTCCTCCCACATCCCGAGGGTAGAGTTATGGATGAGAAATTGGGTTATCTCAGCTTAAAGCAATTGCCTCTGCCTGGAGATGTGAAGGAGATGTTCAAGAAGCTATTAGAGCCATTATAACACTAATAGCTTAGTAATCGAGTATTTTTTCATATTTTCTAGTGTAAGCACCATACTAAGATCTTATTTCAAAGTGCAGAGAGGGTCTGTGCATGCAAACACAGCTCTAAGAAAACCAAATAAGCACAGCCGTGTATTCAGTAGCAGGGAAAATACCATTTGTGCAGTGAGCGAGCGGCCCTGCAGTGAGGACCTCTGCTCTGGGTGAGGTTATAGCTAATATCAGTTCCTACATATGCATTTGATTTTGAGCTAGATTTAGCTTTAAAGTGTCCTAAACTTGGGGGTTTTCCCTCTTGCATAGTAATAAGCAAGGCAAATTATAATAGGGTTTTGTTCTCTTCATTTCTACCTCATTTAATTTTAATTTTATGAAGGAAAAGGCAAAGCTATCCAGAACACTTAACCGCCACTGTCACCTGACTCACCATGCTGCCTTTCCTCTGTGTAGACTAGACTGGAGCAAATAACAATAGAAATCACAAAGATTTTGAGTTTAATTAAATATTTTTTATGAAAACCATGAACTAATAATAATAAGGTTTAGAGCTGAGAAAAAATGGATTAGTAGCAAGCAAGATAATAAAATGCATAAATGGATACCTAGAAGCCTTAGAGAAAGTCAATGAAATTTCTCTACACCCTCAGAAAAGTAAAAGGCCTCTATTTTTAGGTGAGATCTACCAATTTTTCAAGAAATAATGAACTCAGTTCTTATGCAAGGTGTCCCAGAAACCATGGAAAGCCATTTTAGGAGGATAATAGGATTATGATTCCAACAGTAATTAAGGGGGGAATTAAAAAAAGAACTTCATAAACAACTACAGTGCAAAAGTACTAAGCAAATTAGCATGGGCAGTGGCAGATGTATACGTATGTGTATCTGTATCTCTCTCTCTCTCTCTCTCTCTCTCTCTCTCTCTCTGTGGTTGCGTGCATGCATCTTGCATTGAGCCTAAGTGGACTTTAGCTCTTTGTCATCAGGAACAGACAGGGATGCTCCATCTTATCCCTTCTGTTGTCTATAGCTGCTAACCTTGAGAACAGTTCTGGAAAAAAATGTTAAGCTATACTTACTGATAATCAATAGTTGTTAGAAACAAAATTAGCTTAGAGAAATCAATAGCATTTTTCTACATAATAAATAACCATATATTGAGTGTATCTTTTTACATGTACCAATTTCTTTTGTATTTATTGGTTTTTAAATTTTTTCATATATTCAGATTATATTCTTCCCCTCTCCCAAGATCCCTACCCTCTCGCCCACCCAATTTTGTTCATATTCTCTCTCTTCCCACCCCACACCCACTCTCCACCCCACACCCACATGCACACCGAATCAAAACAAACAAAATCCAAAAGGATAAAACAAACAAACAACCCAAAAACACACAAATGAAGTCTGTTTTATATTGGCCAGCTACTCCTGGTCATGGGTGCCTACTCTGGAGAATGGTTGGTAATACCCAGTTAACACTCCATTAGAGAAAACTGATTTTCTCTCTCCTAACAGGCATCAATTGCAGATAGCTTCTTGGTTAGGGTTGGGACTTTGTGCCCACTTGTCTTCCCAGTACTAGGATTTTGATTCGAATTTGTGTAGATATTGTAAATACTACAATATGAACTTATTTAGGGGGAAATAAAACTTGACCAAGAACACCAAAAAAATGTTATGGAGAAAATTTTAATTTTTAACTTTTAAGGTAAGTCATAGGAACTGATCTGTATAGATGAGAATTTTTGGAAATGTCAATGAATGAAGCTAATGTCAGTGTTTACAACTTAAGAGAAACAAGAATAGTTATGTAAATATCTGGGTACACATGCATAACTGGCCAGCCACATACATACATCTGTGAAAGAGTAAAAGGAAGGGACAGGGCCAAGAGCTGGGGGTGTGCAGCAGCCTGGACGTGAAGCAGGTCCTGTCCCCAGACTCTGGCCAACAATGGCATAGCAATAGGATATCCGAGATGAGTCTCAGAGAGAGGCCAGTATTTATGGGGCTTCAGAAACTTCGAACCAGATTAGTGACTCATTGTAATAAATATTTGCAAGTAAGACCCAAACAGCTTTATCTGCAAATAAAGCATATCTGCAAGACCACTTTACTAACTGAATGTGTGATGGAGAGGTGGGAAAGATGGCAGAGTGCAGTGGTGCATGACAGACAGAACTAGAGACAGGGTGGTCTTAGAAACCATGTTCACGTTTTCAGTCTATGCTGCTGCCAGAAACCATGTGGAGAACTATGATCTGTGCAAAGAATGGGCGAGGACATGTCTTTTGCAGCAGTGTAAATGACGGTAGGCTCTTAACGGAGAAGGAGAGACATATAAAGCTTCTGTGACAACTCCCACCCGGCACACACATACACACCACCAATAAATAGCCCAGATAGGAAGCCATTGCAGGAAGCCCTTTAAAAATGTGACAAAGATGCTGAAATGGAGCTCTTCACAGGTAATGGCTTCTGGCAGGAGGGGTGTGGGTGGAGAAAGACTCAGTTATCTTTAGAGAGATGGCCACTGGGAATTTGACCTTGCTCCAGTGAGTACAGGGGSAATGCAAATTGTACTTGTGTGTTTTCTGGGAGTGGTGGAGGGCACAAGGGTGAGAAGGCAGACTGGAGGAATGAGAAAGGAGTGTGATCTGCACGTGTTGTATGAAATCCCCAAATAATTAATAAAAATATTTTGTAGGGGAAAAAAGAAAGGAAAGGAGTGGGGAGAGAAGAAGGGGGAGTGTGTGAGAAGGGAACAAAGAAAGGAACACAGACAGAACTCGTCTTTTTCTAGATAGAGGATCATATTTTCTAATGATGACATTACCATCATTAGATGATGAATATCACCATAAATACATATTTGCACACAAAACTCACAGCACACATTTCTGAGGAAAGGACTTCTAGTTGCTACATAAAATAAGAGTGGATTGTGGTCTAATGTGAAGGAAAGTAGACTCTAGATGAACTAAAACCTTACATGTGAGGAGTCAGCCATCATGAGTCTGATTGGCAGAGATACTGAAAGCTACTTCTAACGACAGAACTCCTTCCCCCAGGCATAAGCACTGCTAAATGAGTTGGTGGTCTCAAAATGTAAAGTGGATGCAGATACACCTGACAAACAGTATCTGTAAGAGGATGCATCTACGGAGATTAAACCAGCAAGGAATCACTTCTGAAATTGTCAAAGTCTGCATTCAGCAACATAAAGACAGAGACTGCCATGCAGAAGTGAGCATGGCAGGCCCCCGCCACCCCCGCCCCCAGAGATGGTGAAGATGCTAAGAGCACTTGCTGCTCTTGCAGAGGACCCAGATTCAGTTTCCAGCACCCCCATGAGACTGCACACAACCACTTTAATTTTAGTTCCAAGAAGTGGGATATGGTCTTCTGGCATCAGAGGGCACTTGCACAAAGGAACAGAGCAACAAGTTTGTACATGTACACAGACATGTAAAATTTAAAAATAAAGTGAGCAAAGGGTATGAACAGGAAATTTTGTGGAGACCCAAAAGACATATATGTCTTTAAAATATCTAATTTGTTAGTAATCAGAGGACTACAAACTAAAACAAGTAGTTATCATTTTGTATCTGTCATAGTAGCCAGAATTAGAAACCCAGGTAACACCAAGGTGGCAGGGGCATATAGAGACACAACATATGGTGAGAACTGGGGATGGGACAGTCATTCTGAAGAGCAGCAGGCAGTGACTGGGAGGAGGAAACAGACAACATGAATGTGAGGTGAGGCACAGGTCCTACTCCAGAGGAAATGCAGCCAACATCCAAGAGCCCTGGGGGAGACACGCACAGCTCGTGCCCAGGGGATGTCCGTGCAGTGTGAGGAGGAGCACAGACTCCCATAGGCAGATCTTAGAATTGTACAAGGGACAAAATGTGTTCCTAGGCCATGGTTGTGGAGCAAATACTCAGAAAAAAGGGAATGTTAACTGTTTCATGCTTGTTACATGTGGTGGAAGAGGAAGTGAAAGAAGCGTGCTGAGATGAATAAACACACTGTAAACTCGAAGTCCCGGAAAGCCATCATTCTCTCCGTCCCCTGTGATCACATCAGCCATATTATTTAATAATAGCTTTATCCTAGCAAAATAATAGTAAATTGGTAAATCTTTCAGTGACAGCTCTAAGATTTATTTCACATGGTTAAAAAACACACTTCCTTGAGTATTAATTCCACAGATATTCTCAGTTCCTGGGGAGAGATTGGAATGTGGCAACTCAAAAGTCGCCCTGCACAATGGAGGTTTATCCCTCCATCCATTGGACTAGCACTGAAATGATCACTAACAATTATACTGACTTTTAAAATTTACGAAATCACACAAACTATAACAAATATAACTTGCAAAGAGTTAACCAATCATTTTAGTTTTTGTCTTATTTCTCATATTCTGGTCTGAATGATTATTTTAATATCAGTAAGAAGTGAAGGACTGACTTAGAAAAGGGATGCAGGGAATGAAGTATTAGGTATGGGAAAGTGGAAAGGCACTGCTGAGAGTACAGTTTTGAGAGGATTCCTTTGAAAGTTATTGTTTGTTAATTGAAAGGATTCCAAAGTGGGTTAACCCCTTAGTAACCAGGACAAGCAATCAGAGAGTGAGAGGATTCACGCATTCACTGACAGCTGCACTTTATGATATATAGGTGTACACAGAATTTCCGAAGCCAGATACAGAACCTCCTTTGCATGTGGTTAGCATCCTGCCTGCTTTGACTGTATCAGAAGTGAAGGCAGTGAGTGGGTTATTCCCAAGAAGGAAAGTGCCCWCTAAAGTTTTTATCCAGGGATAAAGTGGACTCCAGCCCATGTGTCTGAAGATCTCCATTATCCTCCTTTTCCTCCTCCTCCTCCTCCTTCTCCAACAATAACAGCACGTTCTCCTTCTTCTCCTTCCTCTTGTAAAGAAAACCAYGTCGTTCTAACTCACAAAAACATCGCATAGCTGGTTTAAGAAACTCACTCACACACTTGCACAACTTGCCCATTTCTAAACTCAGTACATATCAGTGAACTAAAAGCAAATGGCCTTTGTTTCCCTCAGCTCGCCACAGAGGCCCTGCTCTTTGACTCTCAGATTTACTTCCCCACCACACACACCACTGAACGGCAATCCTCCCAGTTCCCTGGTACCTCCCAAAGTCTGGATTGGCTGATGCCAGGCATGAAGAAGGCATTCCTTCCTAGTCATTTTAGAAGCAAGCTGGAGGACTTCATTCAGGAAAACAAACCCATAACAAAGTTTCCTATAAATTTTTAAACTAATATTTAACAATTATAAATGAAATTATTATAAAGTGGTATTTAAAAAGTAGTTTCAAGTTATTTTTCTTTTGAGCATGAGTGTATTTTTTTGTAAGAAATGTATTTAATATGAAAATTTTTGGTGTATATAATGGAACCAAGAGAATGGAAAGTATTTTTGTGAAGAGACTTTTATTTAGCACTGTGTCTTATTAAAGGTAGTCTTTTGTCACTTCTGGGGACTGAAGATCTTATATATGAAATGAAATACAGTACAAAGGCATAATGTCTTCATTTATATTGAATGTTTCACAGTGAGAACGTAATTTGGAGCCTTTCTAAATGTGTGGTCTTATTATTCCTTCACTCATTTCAGGCCCTGGAAAGTGAATTTGTTTCTTGCCAACTCCATCAATGGATTGACCTTATATTTGGCTACAAACAGCGAGGGCCAGAGGCAGTCCGTGCTCTCAATGTTTTCCACTACTTGACCTATGAAGGCTCTGTGAACCTGGACAGCATCACAGATCCTGTGCTCCGGGAGGTAGGTGTCCTGAGCTGCTCCCAAAGTGCCTAACATCTCTCAAACACACATCTGTCTTTTTCTGCGTAAGTCTCCTTTCAGCCTGACTCTTTACTACACACAGATTTCATGTTTTGACAAATAAAAAATGGAGATATATCAAAAGCAGGCAATGAGACCAATATGTTGAGTTTAAAAAAAATACAGACATTCTAATGCAGAACTGTAATTTTACTTCAGCTCTTCATTAAAATGTATTACATGTTGTTAATGGGTTAATGTTAGGCGAATACTTAACTATGAGGAATTCACTAAAATAATTAGCAGCATAAGTTTTTAAAAACAAATGCAGCTTTGCAAATTTCTAGGAGGAACATTCAAAGAGATATACCAATGTAACGGATGCTGTGATAGTGCTGCTCTCAGCCTGGACTATCTATAGCTAACAGTTGGGAATTACAAGTATTCTGAGTGAAAAAGTCATATTAATACCATTTAAAAAGCTTCCCGGGCATACGATGACTTCGGCTAGGTAGGCAGGGAAAAGATGCAGCAGCTGCTAGGTAAGTGTTGCTCCAAGGAACTATGTCCCTGCTCTCCATCCTACCCACACTGTGCCATCTGCTGTATGCAAAACAAAACATCATGGCCACATCTCCCGGCACTGGAATGCTTTTTTAGTTTTCATCTCAGAGGTAAAAATATGCAGATTCGGCAATGAAGCGCTCTTAAAAATCTTGTATCCACTTCTTACGTGTCCCATAAAATAAAGACTCCGTTTGCATGGCCCCAAGCAGAGAAGAAGGCGAGGAGAGAGCACATGATC
>BDUI01006043.1:52551-68803 GCA_002335545.1 Apodemus speciosus
CCCAATGCAGCAGTGTAGGGGAATACCAAAACAGGGAAGTGGGAAAGGGTGAATAGGGGAACAGGGGGAGGGAAAAAGACATATGGGACATGGGGGGGCGGGGAAACCAGGAAAAGGGAAATGAAATGTAAATAAAGAATATATCCAATAAAAAAAGAAAAAATAAAAGGAGACAAATGAGCCAGATGAAAAGACACCAGAATTAGAATTGAGATGTTCCTTCTGTGATTAGAGTGCGCATTTGAACCTCACTAACGGTGACTGCTTCCTTGGCCGTCACACCATTATTCTGGGCAGTGGCAAAACCAATTAATTTTCGTAAGCTTTACTCATCACACTCTAGGACCCATAGCACAGCGTGTGGGCTCTCACTGATTTGCTGTATGGGAGTGGGTGGAGCTTCATGTTCACCTWCTATGTATATGTTCTGAACAGAATCTGTTACATTATGGATCTTTCTATAACCCCAATGAAGCARTGAAGACTGTCYAGTGTTAGGCAGAATGTCTTTGCTCAGGACCCTGCTCCGTTGAGCATCATTCAGAAGAAACACTCGCTAGGTGAGGAAGGTCTGCTGTCCTCAAAATCACGCTAGGATGTGCATCTTGTCATCCCCACGCCTTGCCCAGGTGTCTGAACTGTCACCTCTTAGTGCTGTAAGGAGGCACACTCTGACAACACACCCCTCCCTCCAGCTAGCACAGGCCCTGACACCAGTCAGCAGAGCTGTTGACACTGGCTTTGAAGATCTCTGTCAACTCAAGATTTCTGAGGAAGCTGCTTCATCTTCCTGAGGGCAGCAAGAGACCATCAGTGCAGTGCAGATTGAGGGCTGTTAAGGAAAGTAGTTACGTTTCCTCTCCATCATTCCCTCCCATRCATCCTGATAATTTCAATGAATGAGTTAAAACAAAACATATTCCCACAAAGTCTTTTGCAGCTTGAAGAGCAGTGCTCTCCAAAGGCTAAGAACCACTCAAAACCACACACCAGCTCAAGACAGCCAGAGTGCTGAATCTCACTGACAACCTCAGTGCTCTGAGAAGGGAGAAATCGCACATCAGCCCACGCAGGGCCACTCAGCTCCACAGCCACAGGCAGAGCTCTGCAGATAGCGGGACTAAGGTTGATGGGTTAAGGTTCATACCCTCCCTGCACATGATCACCGTGACAGACCCTGGGGAGATACAATGCCTGGTTTCAAAGCATTCCTCTTAGAACCCTGAAGAGAGCTGCTCTCAGCCTGAAAGTCTGAGCAGACTCCTACAAAAAGAAGAAAAGAAAAGAAAAGAGCTCAAAACTTAGCCCATTCATGATGTCTTCACTCATTTTATTTATAATGATTATCTTGTTTTTTTTTTAATGTAAAGATCATTCATAGCTAAAACCACGAGAAAGCTAGGTTTTGTTGTTTCATAATGACAAGTTGCCTGATAAGGTAATTTTATTAAAAAATGCTAAGCACCACCTTAAAAGACTAACATGTCCCCTTTGTTTAAAAATTCTATGATCTGCCTAGAATTTTGAGCTTTGAAGTTAGTACTAAAATTTGTGAAATAGCTTAAGGTTATTGACTCATTCTTCCCTGACAGGTGAAGTCATGAACCRGCACTAACCACAGCAATTATGGCATTAAAATGTCAAGAAATTAGAGGTCAGAATAACAGATAATTTTCTTCTCTGTGTCAGATTAAAAAATGGCATTCTTTGACAGTTTAGGATCTCTGGCTGAGAAAATGATGACAGCTTAACTCATTTTATACTTGTAAAGCAGTAATTGATAGTAAACTTTATCTTGACAGCTTCTGGGCAGAAACATGACAGCGCAGTTCTGGTACAAAGCTCCTTAATATGTAAACACTAGGTCTGCTGGAGAGTAGAGATTTATTTAAACTGTCTTAAGTCTTGTCTTACATCATTATCTTCTGGGCTCTCTCTCATGATGGCTCAACTATTTGGGCAGTGGTTTTGAGGCATAACAATGAATAGGCTTTCTTCCCCCTTCTCCATATTAATAAGAATTATCATTTTCTTCATATTTGTACCTACCAAGTGACCTGCATAAGAAGCGGGTAAGAAACTGGGTGCTGTGGCTCTCTTCCTCCCTGCTCCTCGGGTGTGGTCAGAGCCCGCAGACTCCCAGCACCTGGGAACCTGTTGGAACTTCTGCCTAGAAATGTAAGCTTCCCTTACATGGCTCTGGAGAGCATTTCTGAGCCCATCGGTTTGTTGGAGATCTAAGATGTTTAGTGTGTGCATGTTTATATGTAGGTGTGTGTGTGTGTGTGTGTGTGTGTGTGTGTGTGTGTGTGTGTGTGTGTGTGGTGTTAGTTAAGTATGTATATGTTTGTGCATAGGTGCCACACTGTGGCTGTGGAGGTCAGAGGTCAGCTTAATGGTCACTTTTCTCCTTCTACCATATGAGTTCCAGGACTGAACTTAGATTGTCAGGCTTAGAGGTAGGTGCCTTTAACCACTGAGCCATCTCACCAGCCCCAAAAGATAAATTTGGAGAAAGTTTGTTCTACATTAGATATGCTAGAGCTACTTGAGAGGAAGTTCTGCTTGTCTATGCATATAGAGAATAGTAAAATGGGGTAGCTATCAACAATCACCATTTTATATAATCACATCTGAGCCTCCTGCTCTGGAGCCTTCACTGTTTCAAACCTACATCCCCTCCCCATACAGCCATCTCAGCTACAGCTTCTGTGTTTTCCCTATCATATGGATATTGGGAATATCAAGAGTAACACTGTGTGTCTTGTTCTAAGTTAATATTTGTCCTTAGCTATTATTTGTCATTATAATTGTTCTTCAATGTCAATAATTTAGTTTGGTTAAAATATTATTTGAATTTGTTTCTGCATTGTTCATATATGCACCACATGCCTGCAGTGCCCAGGGAGGCCAGCAGAGGGCATGAGATTCCCCTGAACCTGGAGTTACAGGCAGTTGTGAGCCTCCCTGTAGGTGCTGGAAAACAAACCCAGGTCCTCTGCTAGAGCAGCCAGTGCTCTTAACTGCTGCATCTCTCCGGCCACACGCTCACTGTCATCGCATTTCAAGAAGTAAGTTAGCCTTGGTACTGCACTGGTGTTGAAGTTGTGCCTGTGTAACAAGAGGAAGCACAGTCAGTACTTCCTAACAGAAGCTTTAAGCTCACGCCAGACAAATGACTAAGAGTGCTAAGCTCTGAGATGACATAAAACTTGTCATCACACCTATTCCAAACCTCACCAAAAAGAAAAATGATTTAAATGAGCACCCCCATGACAAGAGGTAGACACGTCAGCCTGCCGAGCATGCTGTGTGGCTGGCACCTAGAACATAGGGACCATGCAGTGTCTACATACTTACAGGCATGCTCATCAACTCTGCAGTGTAAAATACCCAATACATTTTAATATTTACCAGCAATCCCAAAAATTCGCCATTCTCCATCTAGCTGTCTCTACTTAGGCAAGCTGTGCTTTGATCTCTCCTTTGATCTGCCACGGGTACCAGAGCTGCTCTCCGTGTGCTGTGGGGAGAGCATGCCCACAGGAGGTAGGCTACATCACTTCAATATCACTTCATTTTCCTGCTGAAATGTTCCTTGCTACTACAGAGCACTAACATGATAGGGCTGTCAAGAACCAGCAAGACAGATGTGTCTGTATCCAAAACAGCTGCTGCTGACTTTCCCAGAGAGATGAGCTTGTAAAGTTCATAAGGGAAAAAAATCAACTCACTTTTCATTTCCTGCTGATGTAAATGAAAGACAGCAGCAGCACGGAAGGCCATAACTCCTCTGCTCACCTTCCTGTGAGCCAATCAGCCCTTTCCTCCCTGCACTCCTGATGTCTTCCTTTGATATAATCAGGGGTATCAACAAGGGATGTTGCTTTGATCCTCTAGGGTGTTTGTTGGTTCAGTCTTCTGTTTGTGATCCATGAGGGAGCTACCGCAGGGGCAGAGCACACAGCATTTGCTCACAGAGCCACGGTGCCGCATTGTCTTCTTCATCCTGGCTGGTTAGGGTTGCTCTCCTAAGCAGCCCTTCAGGGAAAGGATTGTAATACATGAGCAAGAAGCTCGAGAGCTGGTAGCACTCTCCTGAGCCACCTCAATAGTCTTCTTTACTGTGTCAGAATATTTAACAAGTTCAATAAACACAAAGAACACGCTTACATTTTGAGTAGTGAAGGGCAGGTAGACATTAGGTGTTCTTCAGAGTTAGGGTGAAAGGAAGAAAAATACCATGACCCCCAAACCCTGTGTTCCTCATCTATAGCACCGAGGTAAACGTGGCAGCTTTGATTACTAAACTTTGAGTGTAGATGTTACTATCAAAGAAATTAACAGCACACGTTGACTTGTGCTTAGATAACTTTTAATTCCAATTCTTCTTTCCTTGTATCTTTATGCTGTACTTAGCTAGCTAGTCTGTTTATCTTTCCCACAAAAAAACATGCCACGGTACAGCCAATCAGCCTCTGATATGTCACTTAGACACTTTTTTTCCCCTTTGTGTTATTTTCATTGTGTGCTATTGGAAAATGCTAATTACTGATTTTCAGAAATTATCAGCAAATGCTTTCATAATATCCACATTCAGAGCAGTGAAGATAGCACCCTGCTGTTTGTAAAGAAATGTCTGGAAGGCACTTGCTTGCCCATCTCCCATCAGCACAGAGCTTGGTTGTGTTACACTGTCATCTGCTTCCCTTTGTGAAAACGGATCTCAGTTGTTTTAGTTATGTTCAGGACTCATTTACAGTCTCAGACACATTGATAATGGCCAGATTTAAAGTTGTTTGAAGTCTCAATGTAGTCTTTCTAAATTATTGTTTTCCATTTATGTAAAAATCAGAGGACATTTTATTCTGCTGAATTAATGCTGTGATAGTTTGAATCTGCCTTTGGCATGATAATGAGACATGCTTCATTTTGGAATGTTGACATCATAACCTGGTGAATTTATGTCACAGCTCTGCGCCAAGACAAACCTGGAGGTTGTTATCTATTTTTTTCCTGTAGCTTTCTTCCACGGTCAGACATTCTAATTCACAACACTGCCACCTGCATACCTGTCCCCTGTCTCCTGGAAGGCATTTCACAGAAAGCTGTTGAGCCAGGGMAGTATGACAGGATCCTCCCCTGGCTGCACTGGGTTATGCCCTGGTGTGTTYAGTCCTCTTTGAGAAACAAGTGCTGAAGTGAGCCAAGAGCCCAACCATAAGTGCCTTCTTACGAGATYGCCTCTTCTAGAGGGTACAGGCTGCAGGGCACCCTGCACGCCCAGAGCTCATAGCAGCCTCCCACCCCCACCCCCACCCCCAGAAGGTCGTCTACACCCTCAATAAAATGGATCTTGGTTGAGTATACTTTGATTCCAGCCTTTCCCACTGGGCATGTGCAAACAGTGAGCAGCATCCATGAGCAGCGCCCATCTGTTACACCTTCAGATTAATCCTCCTGTATCTCAGACCCTCCATCTCGGCACATGGCCTGTCAAGGGGGCACTGAAAACCTCCTTCAAAAGAAAACGGCTGCCACATTCAGCCACACTGGCAAACCTTGGACACTGTGCTAAGTAAAATAATTTGGTCACAATGCAAAGCAAAACAGAGCAAAAACCAACAGACACCCCACCTCCACCCCCGCCCCCACATACAAATACTCCACCTAGAAGAGAGGTCTGGAGCAGTCACTGTCACAGAGGAGAAAGCGAACCAGTGTTTGCTGGAAGGGAGGGGTGGGATCTTGTCAGTGGATACAGACCTACGGAGCTGCGGGCATTGGCTGCCGAGTGATGTATTATATATTGAAGACTGCACAACTTCATGTAAGATGGCTAAAATAATAAGCCAAGTTTTATGTGCATCTGAAATTGCATTAAGAAGTAATAGAGTTTAATAACAGTCCTTGTTATAGAGGAGTGGGCAGGATACAGAGGGTCAGGAAGAGAAAGGAAAACACTTGAAGGCTATGGAGGCCACCATACCCAGGCCAGGGTATCCACCCCAGAGGGGAAATGCTAGACAAAAGAGAGCAAGAGATGTGTTGTCCAGCAAGAACTGTGATCTGAACAGAACTGCCTCGCCTGGCCACTGCTAAACCAACAGCCGGCAAGGAAAGGCACATAGGAAATACCTCAACTTCCTCTGTGTTGTGCTTAGCGAGGCTCCCACTGTAGCTGAGGGGGAGGGGAGATCAAGAGCAAGGACTATGAGATGTGATCTGCGGAGACCCATGGAACAGAGGCAAAGAAGAAAGGGGTCGGCACTGCACCACCCTTTGAAATGTTACTGCCAGCTAAAACTSTATTTTAGACATCCAAGGCAGGTCAGCCATTACCAGCTTCATTAACACCCTTGCTTTGTTCCTTGGATTTACAAACACGAACATTTCAAGGACAAAATCTGGGAAAACTTGCCAACAATAGAACTGGACTAATTATAAAAAGGGAAATATTCTGGATGAAAGATTTTCTGTCAGAATAGACGTCTGTTAAGTCACTTATGTAACATCATTACAATTGATCATTCCGAGGGGGCGGCGCTCTAGAGTCCTCACCCACACTCAAAGACTTGAACCAAAAGCTAAGCTGGTAACAATAACCCGGAGCTGCTCCCGCAAGCCTGGCATAACCCGGCCTTCCGAGCCAGTGGAAATACGGTTTTTTAACTGGAGCTAGAAGATAGGTTGCTTATATATATTCAATAATTTTGCCAGAATAGAGATTTTTTTAGTCTTAATGTAGGTAATTATTACATCAATAATAAAAAACATATATATTTCTGCTTGTGGTTTCTCTGAGGAACTAGAAACAGATGACAATAAAACAGCGTTTTAATTTTTTATATAGTTTAATGTTTAAAAGCAAGAAATGATAGCGTGCATATATTAT
The DNA here is from genome assembly GCA_002335545.1 of Apodemus speciosus. Classification (NCBI taxonomy): domain Eukaryota; kingdom Metazoa; phylum Chordata; class Mammalia; order Rodentia; family Muridae; genus Apodemus; species Apodemus speciosus. The sequence continues at coordinate 59,447 of BDUI01006043.1, forward strand.
TTCCTTGATTTACTTCATTCTTGGTTTTCTAGCATTAAAAAGTAATGCTTTATACGATCTTGTTTTATCACAACAATAAAACAGAAGCAAAGCTTGTCAGTTAAAAAACACTCCACCATTACATCACCTTTCTTTTTATCACTCCTTAAAGGTGCATTGTTTTCTAATGTTTTATGTGATGTAGACAGAATTGCAGGTAGAATGGAAAAACAATACAGGTATCCATTTGCCATGCCCATAAACATGGAAATGGCAACAGCAGCAGCTCCTAAGTGTTAAAACACTGTACCAATGAGATTAGCACAATACTAGGTAAAAGGTCAAAGGRTTYTCTGTGTTCTCTAACAATATTTACTCTTTTTGAAAACTGAATAGAGTTGCTGACCCTAAAGCAGCCACATTGAAATGTCTGATAGATTCACCCACGGCCACATAGAAGGAATCCCTCTCACTAACCTTCCCTCAGGCTAACACTCCTGTACCTCAAGGTGTGCACACCGCCAGCAGCCACATGTGATGGGGTAGAATTACACATGCATGCTTGAGGAGGAGCGGCGGCTGCTCGGGTGTTGATCCGATGGCTTTCCCGCTCCTCTCCGTCCTTAGAAGAATGTCGCTATTCAGTCAGAGACCCTGGTGGATGCTTGCTAGCAGAAATAGCTGATTTGATGAAGACAGCAGCTTGTTTGATGGGTGGACCAGGTTGAGAACAGAGCGGTAGGAGGAAAAAGAAGAAGAAAGGAGGAAGGGAAAACTAGTTTTAAGGATTCTATGGAAGAATATCCATGTTAAATTCACCTATATTATGAGTAGAACAAATTGACCCCGTTTTCATCTGCTGCACAGCAAGGGTCTGCTACAAGCCTCCTAGGTTTTGACTTGTCCGTGAAGTCTTTCCTCTGGACAGGCACAGGTGTAACACACAGATGCAACACACACGTGTAACACACAAGCTTGTGCAACCTGTGYTCGAATCTCCTCTTTTGATGAGTTAATACCAGGCTGTTCACAGAGAAGGAACTCTGTTAGAAGGGAGGGAGGCAGAGAGGAAAGAACACAGATAAGCAAGGTACCCGCAGGCTGTGAGAGGACCACGAGCAGCACCACTGCTGCCACGCAAGCGTCCTCTGCGCATGCGTGCGGGACAGCTCCTTAGTCAGGTCTTRTACTGCTTCTTGGGAACTAAGGCAGACTCTCTCATTTGCCTCTAAATGGGCACCAGCCTTGACTAATGAGGAAGACACATTTAGAGAGAGCCTTGAAAACCAGTAAGAAGAAAGGAGGCTGGATTGAAGATGTGACTGACTAATGTGATTGGTGGGTACCAGAGTGTTTTACAGATAAGAAAAAGAGAAAGTGGCCCTTCTGAGTTCTCCTCGGTATCACAGCTAAGCAGATAGGTCCAGAGGTCATCTACGTGTGAAATTCGGAAGTCACCTGTGGCCATCTTATTTATTGTTTCAACCTTGTACAGCAAACAGCACATTTCTGTGCCCTTGCCTGCCTGTCTCTGCAGAATCCTAAGTACTCAAATCTTGAGGTGTTGAGCACGCCCGCATCATGACAGACTCTCAAGGAGAGAGAGACATTTAATGACTGACCAGTGAATATTCTGCAGGGTAATATTACAAAAATGGTTCAGAATCACTGTAGAAAGATTGTAGGTTGTTAGAAGCCATCTTGAATTTGTATTCCTATCCAAACAGTTCACAGTAGAAAACCGAAGTGGTCTTCCTACTTGAAATCAGCTGGTAAGAGAATGAGCTCTGGCATGTAATAGCTGCAGTCTGGGAATACCRTGCAGACCACACAAATCCAAATGGCTTCCTCATTTATAGCAGTGACCATTACATTCTAGGTTCATAAACATAAACATACAAGTCAACACCACAATTTGGAGCACACRTGGGCATTCTGTCCACAGCAACTGCTCCGTATCCAGGTGCACATCCAGCGGTAACAGTTGCTTACCACTATAGAGGGATGCACATGCAATGATAACGCTGCCTGCCACCATGTCAGCATGTACACCCATTGGTGCCTGCCTCCCTCCGTCACAAATGTGCAACAGTTCTAAACCCGAAGCTACTAACRCAAGTTTCTAAGCTTTACTGAACTGATAATGGGACACTGCCCAACACAGAAATAAATACCGACTGATAGAGGAATGGATATCACAGACACTGTTGATCCACGGAGGGCATGCAGGTAAAACGTTTTCCTTATCTAAGTTCAGTTTCTAGAAATGTCAGAGAAGAAGACATTGATATTGATAAACATGGAAATAGTGATTGGCTTGATGGATGAGGTGTGATTTGGGATGGTTAGCTAAGGAGAGATAGAAAAGTTGCTCATACAGGTGTTCATATTACTATAACCAAAGATCAAGATAAGAAAACTACAGGTTCCATCGCCAAGTCTTTGTCTGGGTAAAGAGAAAAACTGTGTTTACTCTGTCTTTGTCTTGCTGGAGCCTTAAATTCAATTTGCATAAGTGTGCTGAAATCTCCAAGTTCTGGGCCAGCAAGATGGCTCAGCAGGTAAAGGAGCTAGCCACCAGGCCTGAGGAGCTAAGTTTGATCCCCAGGGCCCACAAGGTAGAAAGAACTATCTCAAGTCGTCCTCTGATCTCAACATGCATATCATTGCAAGTGTAGTCTACCCATATCTGTACTTACACAATAATTAATATAATTTAAAAGTCTAGGATTCCAATTTAGAGATCACAAATCTAATTAAGCAGTACTGCTAAGAACAAGCCAACCAACCCATGTTTTCATACCACCAACCAAAACATTGTCTACCAAGGATACTGTGTGTTATAGCTTTTAGAATACCAGTTTCCCCAGTGCAAGTGTTACAGAGCTGAGGGGAAAGGAATGCTGGCAGTCAGGCACCAAAGAATACCACAAAGTCACATCAGACAACAAACTTCATACAAGAGATTTATTGGGTAAAAACACAGAGGGTGTCTGCCTTTGCTTGGGCACAAAGCAGCAAAGACCTGGGAGGGAGTTTATAGAGGGTTTCTTAGGGGCAGAGTTTTCCAGGGTGGAGATTCTTAGGGTAGGGATTGGTGGGATTACAGATCCTGAGCTTGGAATGAGCCCAGGGATTGGTGCAATTTCAAGATCGGGGATTGATGGGTTTTCAAGTCCTGAGCTTGGGTTTTAGGGCAGAGCTTAGTCACTGCATCTGGAGAAGGGGGTGAATTTGGGCATGTAGACTGTTATAGTGTTCTGTGGGTGGAGCCTGGTAGTTTGAGGTCCTCGGAGGGGCCTGGGGCCTGGCCACTCAGATGCCTGGAGAGTCTCCCACCCTGGCTTCTTTGAAGTTTGTAGAACTCGAAGGCTCTTCATTTGAGAACTTGGTAGGCTCCTTCTTTTTTTTTTTTTTTTTTTTTTTTTTTTTTTTTTTAAAGAATCAGGTGCTATATCCGTTCCCTGTGCTTCTCACAGGGACACGTGCTAGACATCCTTGACTCTCAGGTGTACAGCTTCTAATAATGGATAACCTCTCAGTGAAGGAAACTGAGTTGACAGACCCATTTCCTAACATCTTCTAATTCTGGATACCTTCTTAGTAAAGGGTGTGGGATTGACAGGCTCATTTCCAATGGTTAGTTTTATGCCATCTATCTGACTCATCCTCCTGAATATTAAGACTGCCTAGTCTGAAGGCATTCATTCACAAATCCCAGCATCTAGAATAACCAGGCGGGGATGAAGCAAGTGAAACATGCAGCCTGGGCTTGTCTCTACCACTGTCCTCCCTGCCGTGTGCACTCATGTGCATTTCTGATTTCCTTCTGGGGCTGCAGACTTCCTGAGGGCAGTGTGGGTGTTGACTAAGCATGTAGATGTTTGTCAGCCTAATTGCTGCAGTGGCACTGAACTCTTGTAAATAATGGCCTCTTGTGTTTTCTCTACCCGTGTCCATGTACTTTTCCTTTTCTGCATCAGCTTCCAGCTTGGCCCAGATTACCCCACTAGTGTTCCACTTTTATAGCCAGCAAACGTTGGGAAGACTGAGCCACAGTCCCRTCCTGCAGAGTCAGTCTRAGCAAGCAGACACATAGTCATGGATTCACTTCCACGACAGTAGGGAGGAAGCTGGTGATGATATGTCAAGTCCCAGCCCAAGGATAGCATCAGTGGAGGACTTCCTCCTGCCTGGAGTGGATCTCTCAGGGCAGTGCCACACCACAGATTCCTAAGCTGTGTGATGGCCTCCATCACAGTAGGCTGGTCTCCTGGTCCAGTACATGTCTGTTCAACAAGGAGACAACAGTGACTCCCTTAAAAGTGCTTGGGGAAGAGGTGCTGAAGAGTAAGGGGGGCAACAACCAGAGCTGGGACCTAGAGCAGGCAGGCCTGCCTTTCTGACGTCAGTAAGAGCTTAATNATAACCTCTCAGTGAAGGAAACTGAGTTGACAGACCCATTTCCTAACATCTTCTAATTCTGGATACCTTCTTAGTAAAGGGTGTGGGATTGACAGGCTCATTTCCAATGGTTAGTTTTATGCCATCTATCTGACTCATCCTCCTGAATATTAAGACTGCCTAGTCTGAAGGCATTCATTCACAAATCCCAGCATCTAGAATAACCAGGCGGGGATGAAGCAAGTGAAACATGCAGCCTGGGCTTGTCTCTACCACTGTCCTCCCTGCCGTGTGCACTCATGTGCATTTCTGATTTCCTTCTGGGGCTGCAGACTTCCTGAGGGCAGTGTGGGTGTTGACTAAGCATGTAGATGTTTGTCAGCCTAATTGCTGCAGTGGCACTGAACTCTTGTAAATAATGGCCTCTTGTGTTTTCTCTACCCGTGTCCATGTACTTTTCCTTTTCTGCATCAGCTTCCAGCTTGGCCCAGATTACCCCACTAGTGTTCCACTTTTATAGCCAGCAAACGTTGGGAAGACTGAGCCACAGTCCCRTCCTGCAGAGTCAGTCTRAGCAAGCAGACACATAGTCATGGATTCACTTCCACGACAGTAGGGAGGAAGCTGGTGATGATATGTCAAGTCCCAGCCCAAGGATAGCATCAGTGGAGGACTTCCTCCTGCCTGGAGTGGATCTCTCAGGGCAGTGCCACACCACAGATTCCTAAGCTGTGTGATGGCCTCCATCACAGTAGGCTGGTCTCCTGGTCCAGTACATGTCTGTTCAACAAGGAGACAACAGTGACTCCCTTAAAAGTGCTTGGGGAAGAGGTGCTGAAGAGTAAGGGGGGCAACAACCAGAGCTGGGACCTAGAGCAGGCAGGCCTGCCTTTCTGACGTCAGTAAGAGCTTAATKTTTTTAATCCAGAAGGGAAGGAATACTTTGAAGGCACAGACACAGGTTCGTCCATTATAGATAAATTCTAGAACGCAGTCCTTTGATGCACAAAACCTGACACAATTCATAAGGAAGAAAGCATAGTCCGAAAAAGAAATATGGTGCTTGAATGCTCTGCCTCAGTCCAAAGGGATTACCAAAGAGCACTAAATAAGAAATTTCTAGAAACTATGCCAGTATCCTGACGTTTTCTACTATAATTTTAATATTTCTGTTTGAGAAGCAAGGTTAGAGTAGGTAGGAGATGTTTGTGGGTTCTTTGTTCACTGCTTGTTGGGTTCCCTAAGTAAAGGACAGTGACTGAAGGTCAGATGTGTCTGACGTCAACCCCAGCCTCTCGCCCCATCAGGTCCTTTTTCCTGGGGAATAGAAGTACAGGCAACAGTGTCTATGGCTAGAAAGACCTTAGTTGATATTGGCCATTTGCTGGCCAAGGCAGCTTTAACAGCAGATTACTGCTTTTCTTCACAAATAATTCTCGAGAGTTATTGTAATAATGTGAAGTCAACTAGAAATGGTCTCTTCTCCGCTTTTATAACCATAAATCTTGCAATGGGGAGACACAGTGTAGTGGCACCTACGTGAACACAATTTAGCTAAACTGTCACACTTTGCATTTGAATAGACATCATGAAAATAAATGTTACATTAAAACTGGACAGCACTTAAGGAGATTTAATAATTCATCTCATTGTCACTGCAAATAAATGAACCAAAGCCCCTTTTATGCACTTGTTAAAATATAGTGGATAATGATCCATTCATGTTTAATATTGCTAATAAATTTGAAAGTTCGCATTTTTACTGATAAACACTTTGTGGAGATGTGGCATAGGAGGATAGATGACTAAATATAAGTACTTTATAAATGAGAATTGTAGATGGAGATGGGATTAGTGGCAACGATGTGTCACGAGCCATCTACAAGCTTACCTGCACTCCTTCCAGTGCTCAGCAGTGGGTTTCGTATTTCACTTTTATGTGCACCAAATTGCACATGATTGTAGGGGGGAAACTAGCATGGTAATAGAGTAATGATAGTAGTAAATATTGTGTTTTTCCTTGTTGACTTAAATTACACATTTACAATATCTCAGGAAAAATCTTATTAGTCTAATTTAATATGTTGAAATATTTTACCTATAAAATTTATGAATAGAAGAAATACTTAGGTCTCTAAACACAGAGATGCACATATACAGGCATACAGGCATGCACATGCATGCAGCGTTATATTGGATAATCCATACACTTTGAGATAGAAATTAAGAGCCATACCATTTTAGTGCTCATTTCTGCACAGGCTTTAATAAAATACTGTATATGTCTCAGGATATTCAAAGAATTCTTCCAATTTTTAGTGAGCGTTCGTGAAAATTTACATGGGGGAAACTGAGAGAAATTAATTCATCTCTTATAAGTAATATGCCAGAATCCCTGTTAAAGCACCACATCAAGCTGAACTATGTTTTTGTATTGAAAGTGTTGCTCTATTTTATTGCAACACCAAAGCCTTGGTTTTCAGACCTTGGGTATGCTCTCTGTGCTGACTGAAATGCATGATTTTCATTTTTATGTCAGTAGTACACCTTGTGTCTAATTCTCTTTCCCATGAAGATTCCAGAAGCCTACTTCGTTAGAGACCCCCACACGTTCCTCCTTACAAAGGACTTTATTAAGGTACCCATGTGGTGTTTAGTGCTGAGGTGTTCTTTGGTCTTTAACTGCATGCATGGATGCACAGATGATCACCTCTGCGTTTAACCCCAGCGTCTGATGATGACAGCAGAGCTGCGCTGGACTGAAACATGCTTAGAAGTGAGGCTTGTCCACAGATGCTAACACTGGAGGCCTYGCTCGCCCTGAGAAGAGAGCACTCCTGGAAGTGTTCTGGACCCTTTTTATGACTAACTCGAGCTCCACTTGCATTGCCAAATGTGTGCTGACCTCCCTTTTGACACGTATTGATTATGACAGTCACCCTCCTTGCCTACAGGCCATGGAAGCACAGATACAGAACTTTGGACAGACGCCATCTCAGTTGCTCATCGAGCCGCATCCGCCCAGGAGCTCAGCCATGCACCTGGTAAGGCAGCAGCCGTGGAGGGCCTTTTCTTTCCTTTGTAGAAAGCAAATAAAATGGTGTTTCGGTGCTGTTTTCAGGGGCTTCCCAGTGTATCTGTTGACCTGGAGGCTCAAGGGCATGCTAGAAGGACGTGTGATTTCTACTCTTCAGTCCTGTTTATTAAGGGAGCCCAGTCTTGGGCTTAACAAAGGCAGCATCTACTTCTCCGTAAGCCTTTAGGGGTACACACAGGCATGTATACACACTGCCCCCCAATTAAATTAGATCTGTAAACTASCACACAGTAGTAACACAAGCCAACAGAAAGAGGAGGTCATTTTAAGAGAAACGAGTGGTTCCAAGGCGGTTTGTGGCTCCTGCAGAGAGGCTGTGGGACAAAACAGGCTGGTGACAAGTAAGGGCTCCAAAGCCAGATGTGGGCCAAACTGTTTCTGCCACTAGCTAGTAAGTGACTGGGGATGAGTACTCTACAGCTGTCCGTTGAGATCTCAGCATCTGGAGTGTGGGGTTTACTCATCCCTGCACTGAGATCCCGAGGCTGCTTCTGAGTCTCCGGTAGGCCAGCCCCTGTGATGTAAGCCCCCAGTAGATGCTAGCTGGTCTCATCAAGAGCTGATCAAAGTGGACCTTTAGTCCTACTTTTCAAGGAAAGAACTGCATGCTTTATTCTACAATTTAAAGGTCCGTTCTCATAACAAAGCAGTCCCTTTTCAGTTTATCAGCATATAGCAAGCATTCCCTCTTTTTATTTAATTCTATGAAGGTGATACACTTTTAATGTATTTTTAAATGATGACTCCCTAGGTTTTTATAATACTTCAACAAATGTTTTGAGACAGAAACTTCTCAGATGATCTATATGTATCCATCATCTTGAAGACAGGCCAGTCTGTCCCCTCAGTGGGGTGAAGAGCACTGAGATAGGATGGCAGTGGCTGTGTGGCCAGCCTATAAGCTAACATTTCTCTGACAAAAAGAATGTTTATGTGCTTCATTTACCTAATGCACTTCTGAGCCCTCCATGGGTCAGATGACTGAGGTGTGAGGCACAGTGTCGGGTGTGTTCTCCATACCACAAAGAAGCAGGCAGTCCGCACCCAGGAAACGCAGGTACACGCRTGCTTTAAACCCCTCTGYGGCCGCCAGCCACAGTCTCAGCCCTGTGGGCACAGCAGCTGTCTTTTGATTGCACTTGGTCATTCTTTGTAACAAAATAGAAAGATTTTCAAGAAACACAGCTTGCCCCCAGATGGTTCCCAACCATGGTGGCAGACAGGGACATGTTCTCAGAGGGCCAGGCTCATCACTGCCCAAGAGTTTCTTATCCCTTCTTGTATGAAATGGCTTGGCGGAAGAGTTTTATTCCACTTACTTTTGTCTGCTTTTGATGAGGATGGTGATGGTGATGATAATGATGGTGACTATCTTGGGGGAATGCCCAGTTAGAACTCATTATCTTCCTACAAGGAATTATCAGATACCAAATTGGCACAGAGCTGGTAAAAAGAAAATGAGCGTTCTAAGTACATGATCCATAGAAAAAATACTCAGAAACGGAAAATGTCAGAAAGGGAAGTAGTAATTATTTCCAGCATTCTTATTTTATGTTTTGTATAATTGAGTTTAGAGTGCTCTGTACTGCTTGTAGCATCTGCTATCACCTCATCCGTTAGATGTTTAAGAAGAAAAGCTCAAAAAAGTGTTGGCCCACAGTAAACTGAACCTATCAGAGAGAGAAGGCACAAGCCCTAAGCAGTAAGTCAGCACCAGAGCCCAGATATGTGAGGACACTAGCCAGAGTGCCTGGCTACTCTGCAGGTGCTGCGTTTCAATTGTTTACACTATGGCCCTAGGTCAGCCCAGTAGAGATTACAGCTACCAGCCAAATCACTTCATATTTCATGCTAACAACATCAGCCACTGATTAACT
>BDUI01006043.1:74768-85458 GCA_002335545.1 Apodemus speciosus
AGTAGATTTGAGTTATCTCCAAAACTGTGAGGGTCTGTGAATTTTTTTCACAAATTAGTAAAACAAAATTAATTCTATTTTTTGTAAAAACAGTGAGTCTAAATGACATGACTGTTGTCTGTGCTGCAGGGAAACTGACGCAGATAGTGTTTGGCCACTGGGACGTTGTCACATGCCTGGCCAGGTCCGAGTCCTACATCGGTGGGGACTGCTACATTGTGTCTGGATCTCGGGATGCCACCCTGCTTCTGTGGTACTGGAGCGGGCGGCACCACATCATAGGAGACAACCCCAATAGCAGTAAGTGTTTCCCACGAGGGTCCTTTCAGACAACACATAACTTAAATATGGTATGTTTGCTATTTTATTTCCTTCATTTATTTCTCTAGAATCTGTAAAGAACTTAAAATATGAAAGCTTAAGTGGCAAAAAAAAAAAGTAAAAATGATTTATTACTAAGACCTTTGACCTGGGGAGAGGCCCCAGTCTTCTTCTTTTTTAATTTTATTAGATATATTCTTTATTTACATTTCAAATGTTGTCTCCTTTCCTGGTCCCCCCCCCAAAAAAAATCCCATAAGCCATCTCCCCTCCCCCTGTTCCCCAATCAACCCTCTCCCGCTTCCCTGTCCTGGCATTCCCCTACACTTCAGCATCGAGCCTTTCCAGGACCAGGGGCCTCTCCTTCCTTTGATGTCCAGCAAGGCCTTCCTCTGCTGCCTATGCCTCTAGAGCCATGGGTAACTCCATGTGTACGGTCTTCTCATGCTGACCTCTGACTGGTCCCCTCAGCTGCTGCCCCCAAAACCCAGATGTCTCCTTGCTCTAGAAGTGATGCTTAGGGTGTTAAACCTCAGGCTTTCTCTCTGCTAAGTATAAGCTCTGCCTTCTTGAAAATCCAGTAAGCTTTTATTTGTGCCTCAGTCTAGTGGCTCACTCTTTTCTTCCATGTTGGTGGCCATGCCTCAGATGATCTCTCCAGTCTGTGATTGCCTCTGAARGAGCTCTGTGTGAGGAGAAAAGACAGTGYGTCCTAGAAGTGTCCCTGCCTGGAAAGGGTCACACAGACACACAGCACTTCTACCAGCACTTGYCAAACTTATATTTCCAAAGACTCTTCTTAATCAGGTGATGCCATCTTTGGGAGATCCTGAGTAAGTCTGAGTCCTGGCATTGTAGTACACATGAAAGGTTTCCAGCRAAAATTGTTAAGTAATTGAAATGTTAGACAGAATCTGGCCAAGAAATGATGACCACTTTTAATTACCAAGCATCAGCCGTTTGAATGTCTGTGTTTTCTGTATAATATGACATAATTTCTGTGAAATATTCAAAGTGGCGAATGCCTACATAGGTCAGGCTAATAATCCAAGCTGCAGTACTTACATCAGTCACGCCTTAAATGTGCCCAAAGCACGGGTTGGGGAATAGTAACAACGGCATATCTACAAATAGCACGTACACGGGGGACAGGGCCAGCTGGGCCAGAGACGCAGACTGAGGTGACTAGGGGTGGAAGTGGCTAGGAGGAAGTCAGTTAGGGATGAAGACAGTTGAAAATGGAAGTGGGTTGGAAGATTAAGGGTAGAAGAGGTGGCGTGGGGATGGCTAGGGATGGCGATGGTTAAGGATGGAGATGGCTGGGTGGAGATGGTTAAGGACATAARTAACTGTGTACAGCAGGACTGGTCTTTAAGTCTCAGGCTTCCAGCTTGTGCGTATTTTGTCTGGAACACTACGAAACAGCAAATGGCTGTTAGTGTCCAGGAACCAAGACTCTACCATATAGAATAGAGACTATAGACATGCACACATTGAAGAAACCGCTCAGTGGACTAGATTGCCAACTGATGTATCAAGTTCACTGTCAGTGTTCATAGCTAAAGCTGAAAGTGTAGAGTATGAACAGTGAAAGCCTCTAGCCTACACTGTAGTTGGGCGTGACAGTGACTCAAGGGCTTAATACCAACTCAGATAATTGTTTGACACTTCTACATTGTCAACGAACTTTTCCTCAGAAATTGAATCAAGGTAATATACTTATGTTCACTTCCAAAGCCGCCCAGTCAGATCTGTAGAAGAGGTCGTGTGTGTGTGTGTGTGTGTGTGTGTGTGTGTGTGTGCACGTGCACACACACATAATTTAAAAAATAACTCTTCTAAGTGGGAATCCATATTTAAAAGCACCATATGGTAGCAAAGATGAAATAYTTTATGTTAGATGTTGTCATTAGATAAAGAATTTGAAAGAAAACACTAAATTATAGTAATCTATGTTAGCTATGCTATTATCTTAGGTACCTTTAACCCTAAGGATGGAAAGTACTGATGCATCTACAAAGTTAAATCTAACAACATTTAGAACAGTTCAAGTCCCTGGCAACAGATGCTATGTAAATGCTTAATGTCTATGTGAATCACTAAGAATGAAGTTGTCAATGTAATACTGATTTTTGAAAGTGGCATATTTTAGAGGCATGGTTTTACTATATAGTCCTGGCTAGCCTGYACTCCCTATGTAGACCAAGCTAGCCTCACACTCAGAGTTCCACCTGCCTTTACCTCCCTAATGCTCAGAGTGAAGGCATGCACAGTCACACCCTGCATGTGATGTGAATGTAGGCRCGGGTGTGTGCCGGCCTTTGTTCTCAGTAGAGGAAGGCTGCTGCTCTAGACAGAGCAGGAGAGAYGGACACGGACAGTAYRAGCTGAAGGGGCAGTATGTGCTGATGCCTGCTTTGTCCTGGGACTCTAAGCAGACTGAGTACTAGACAGCAGAAGCCCCGGCCGGCCTCGCGAGCTAAGTCCTGCCCATGGGTGACTAAGCAGACTGAGCACTTCATGACGCAGCAGCCCTGTCAAGTGTATTAATACCATCARCACAAGACACATACACAGAACTTCACAACCTGGTTATGGATTCATGAATTATATTTAAAAACAAACAAAACAACTTTCTGCTTTGTGCCAAATGAATAATCACAAGAATAAAATCTTTAAATAGGCAACATTATTTAATATTCCGTGACTCTGATGGTTCTACGTCCTTCTTTGCAATAGTCCACCCCCACAACACATCTAGGCCTGCTTGAGCAGCCGAGTCAGCGTGTGTTTTAACGGCAACCACAGCAGTCAGTACCTAGACAGCCATTCCTGCGAGCCATGGCACTGCCATGGGCATGCACCCATTCTCACCCAAGACTGAGAATGTGAAAGAAGTGGGTTTTTTCCTGTCCAGGTAATCTAACCTAGCTACCRAATCACACAGGTCAGAGGGCCAGGCTGTATGTCTTTTCTGTCTCAAAATGCATTGCTGTTAATAGCAAAAATGTAGCTATGCCCACAATGATAACACTGTGTGGCATAATGCCCTTGGAAATATAGGATATGTACACTAACCTAAACTGGAAGGGGAACCCTGTACTGGGACCGCATTGCCCACTAGCTGCTATAGTTCGGGAATCAGCCTACTAGAGGTGTTGAATTGTTTGTGTGGTAGAGAGGCCAAACCAGACTCGCTCATCAAACCAGAATCCTGACTTTACGTATGCATTGCAGAAATTTAACCATGAAGTCAAAGAGCCTTGGTATAGATACTTGTTTCCTCTGTACTAACTGTACTGTATAATAATGGATGCCTTATTCTACAAAGAAAAGTAAGTAATATTTGTAGATGTTTAGGCAGGTGTATAGAAAGGGTAGTTTGTTTGTGTCAAATATATTGTTGTGACTAATTTAGACATCTCAGAATATCTTATACCGTCTTCTTTTTTAGTCATTTCTGTGACTGCATCACAAAGACAATAGAAATTTGTGAAAAATAGATTATGACACAGAATTCCAGACTCTAAAGGAACAGGCTACCTGCTCATGCTGCAGGTCAAATGGTTCTATTCATTAGTGCATTTCATATTGATGATACTATTGTTATTCTTTCATGTGGCACTGAACATAGGAAATCATCCTGGAGGTTTACACTAGGTCCCTGGCTACATAACAGACTTGCAGAGACATGAGGGACAGGTGCTTTCATCTGAAACAGCCTTACACAAATTCTGAAACTAATTTGGAAGTGATAAAAATTAATTTGCGCACTTTAATTGGAAGCAGCTCCTGCATGAAAGAACGCAGAGCAGAGCAGGCAATCTGTGCTAGGAGCTGATTGAATTTTTTGTCAGGTAGGTGTCTTGGACTTGGCCGCTTATCCTCTAGAGCCCTTCTTTGCAATATATTACAGCCCATCTCTGACTAGTGAGCTTTAACCAGATCAATGCTATTCCTGTGGAATCCCCAGGGCACAGGTTTCATTGATCTTGGGACTTGACAGCTCTCATTACGTGCTGTAGCTTCCAACAAGATAGTCACAAGAGGAGCTGAGTTAACATCGTTGTGTCTTCAGTAGACCCCGAAAATGCATTAGGAACTCAGCTCAAGACAAAATCTGCCTTAAAGAATGCGATTTAAATGTTTATTYTGAGTGATACATACATATGAAAATTTAAAAACCATAGCAATATAAAATCCTGAAAGGGGATTTGGTGCTCATCTTTCAAATCGCATCTCCCAGTATCCACTGAGACGGTTATATCCTGTTCTCCTTCAGTTTCAAACCCAGACCTCTGTGCTCATGTATACGCTGTGCAGACTGGGAAAGCGGAGAGGGCTGAAAAGACATTCCCAGTTGTGCACAGGCACCTTCTCTGGGCACCTGTTGTGTTGGACTCAGCCTTGGACACTGACTCTCCTGTCAGCTGCAGCCTTCAGCCAGACATCTACCAAACTGACTTCAGCTCTTGGATTGCCAGCAGCCTTTTATCTAAAGACACCCCTCAGCCGCCACTGACCAACACAGTGTGATAAGAGCTAGGGGATGGACAGAGGCTGACCAGAGCATACAAATGCAGCTAGTTGGCCCCTTTCTCAACCCCAGCGATCTTATGTAGGATGTAGTAACATTAAAGTATCTTAATTAGGTGTTAGAGGAAGCATGGCCAGTTTGTGATAACTCTGTCACAGGACATTGTGAAGCCACGTGGACCTGTCCATATTGGGCCATCCTAGCTCAGGACAGGAAGGGATGAGGCCATTCTCCATAGGTCCCATCTCACATCTGAAGACATTTGGGGGCTTGTGACAGTGGTAGAACTGATTTTCTCTTGTTCTCTGTCTGTCTTCTCCCTTTATAGACCTGAGACTTTGAGAAAGGCTTGTATTAGATGTAACATGAAAGCCAAGACTAAATTTTTCTTGGACCAGACACCTTTGACTCACACACTTGGGTATCTGAACATCATGTAGAGTCCTTGGGGCAGCAGAAAGAGTCATTCTTATGGCTGTTTTGTAGAAGGAGGCAAGACCAGAATGATACTGAGTCTCAGACCACTGCGAATGTGTGCTCAGAGACACCCCATCATTGGTCATTTAGCATGAGCCAACCTATCAGTCTTAGCTATTCCAGGAAGTTTCTGATAAATATTTAAAATCACAAAGTCAATGCAATTATTGTAATATTTGATGCTTTATTTTAGAACTTTAAATTAAAACACCATCATATTTTTGTAAGTGTACATAGGAAGGAAAATGGTTTGTATCTTGATTCTGTAGTGATATAACTCAGGCTAGAAATAAAATCTAGGTGTCRTAGATCACTGAGGTTCATCCTCTGGTGCTCACAGACCTGAACTGAGGACTGTGGGTCCCAGAGCCTGTCTGTGTGCTGACCATCTCACAAGGCTGCAGACCAGGCTAAGGGAGTTCCTCTGTCATGTCTGTGTGCAGCAGGGACAGCCTTTGTAGTTTTCCCCATCTGTTTCAAGGATACTGAAATGACTTGATAAAGGTGAGATGGACTCTATTRTTTAAAGCCTTTTCTGTTTAGAGTTTCCAGTGCTTGCCTGTGAGGACCAGATGARTTTGTTCCTTATCATCCATAGCACTGGAGTGAGGCAAGATCCCTCATCCTTGAGGAAATGAGTGGGGAAGGGCTGAAGTGCATGGTCCTCAGAGAGGAGGTCTCACCTGCCCCTCCCTCCATGCCAGGCCCTTTAACCCTGAGCTCCATCCATCAGCTGGGACGTGACAGTGACAGGGTATTACCAAAATCTCGGGTGACTGTTGGGGAGTGTGACATCTGTCCCTGGTAATGAAATACAGGAAAAGCTCTTCTCCTTACTGCACATTTCCCAACTCAAAAAGCTTGGAAGAACATTTCTCTACTTTCACAACTGAAGCTGAAGTAGTTTGAATGCAGCGGTGCACCTAAACAGCACCACCCCTCCATGCTCTGAGGAGGTCATAGTGTAAGGGGCCTTTGAAGATGGGTCGTCAAAGAGCTTACTTCCTTGTGGAAAATATATTGCATAAGAAATTAAAAATGTTTTTTGTTCTTCTCTCTCAATTCTTTACCATTGAATGATTGCTTTTTTTTTTTTTTCCAAATGAGGGAACTCTTTTTTTCTAACCGTTTATTAAAGATTTATATTCAGGAATTATCAATGTATAAATATCTCCAAAATAATGAGAGACTAAAAATATGTGTGGGAGCGAAGGCTCAGTGTGTAAGTGTGGCCCAGTGTGAGGGGCCTGGGTTTGGGTTCCCCAGCACACACTGCGGTGGCCAGATGCACACCTATGGCACTCTGCACATCTTTGCTTCAGCACGGGGTGGCCACTGGCCAGGCATCAAAGATCCAGAGTCACCAAAACTCCCTGTCTCAAGACAGAGGTTTAAAACAATAGGGGACACTGAGTGTCAACCTTTGGCATACAAGTGTGCACATGCATCATCTTATTAATATATAATTCTCACTTTAACAGGAAACTCAGAATATCTCAGAAACACAATTTTTCAGTTGTGTGAATATGTTTCAGGCAAACTCAAGACTGTAAACGATACTTTRCCATTATTCAAAGCCCATTACAATAGTGCAGAGATTTAGAGCTGATAGCAAACTGTTGTGGGCTACTGTGCCCATCCTCCTAGTCTCCGTTTCAGAAATGTGTGAGAAAGAGAATGCCTTCTAAAAATTTCACCCAACATGGATAATCTCTAGAGATGAAGAAAGTAGTAAGCCCCCCTCCCCGTGCCACAYCAGTGCCAAAGGGGCGTCAGGCAGCAGGTGCACAYGCCGGCCCTTGAGCCTTCATGTCTCTGCACCTGCCCCTACAGTGAGTGCCAGGATGTCCGGCCAGGACAGTTCTTAGAAGGAGGAGTGCCAGGATCTAAGACCAAAACACAGGCAGTTTTCTGGAAGGCGAGAGGTAGTTTGGGGTACCCATGCAGACAAGATGGGACTGTGTGGATGCTGCTCATGTAGACGTTCACAGAGAAAAGGCAGACAAGGAATACAAGTTCCCAAGCTGAGAAATCTACTCTATAAAAACAAACAGAAAACAGGGAACTTTACAAAGATAGAATGCTCTAGATGTGTGAAGGGCGAATTCACAGTTCCACATTTCTTATGCAGAGTTGAGAGCAAAGGAATTTATTTTATTTCTTTAATCTTAAACATATAAATACTTAATGTGTAATAAATATTTTAAAAATTTCCCAATTYCWGAAACAAAGGCATATCTGTCTGCTATGTGGAAGAATCAACTTGGTTCTTTTAAAGAAAGCAGAATTGTCATCAGCATTCCAAAGAAAGGAAGGGAGAGGGTCATCCTCACACCTTGCCAATGTGTTCTTAGCCCCTGCACCCTAGCTAGAGAAAAAAGTCTTACTTACAATCTTAAAGCAAAATTCCACAGGGAAAAAATTCACAGCATAATTATGACCACAAAGGGATTTCAATTGTGTAGCTACCTGAAAGAAATTTTAGTCTCATTGGAATAAGAAAGATTTAATAGAGCATGTCATTGAATTTTCTGTCCTTAAAGAACTATCTCCTGACCTTAACGTAAGGTTTCTAGAATTCTGAAAGARTTGGTTGCAGTTATAAGATCCAGGTTACAGTGCRGCTCTTYAAGGTGCAAGAACAATGGCTTGTAAAGCTAGAGACATAAAATGAAGTCTGTGTTCAGATRTATGCRGAAAGTTGGCGTCCTGTATGTTTTGTGCTCTTTGCTAAGGTGGTACAGCACACACATGCGTTTAGTGTAACTGTTTTAACAATAAGAAGCATGAGTGGAGAGACGCCACATAGGAACACGTGTGCTGTTCCTGGAAACCTGGTATCACAAGCCACCATGATCGCTACCAAATGCTCCATGCCTTGCTGTTGACAGGGCTGGCTCAGCTCCGCCCTGTGGAGGGCAGGCAGTCAGGAGTGTGCTCAGAGCTGAGGACACTGAGGGAAGACGGCACGGCCTCGCTGCAGACCTAGTTATGGAGAGACTCGAGACACGAGTCGTTCCTTTACAACTTTGCCCATATCTTTCTCCTGCTTCCCTCCTGGTTGGTGGACATGAAAGCAGAGATTGAGAAATGGAAGCCCCCTCTCAAATCCAGCTCTTGCCACAGTAGTAGGCACTGGAAAGGAGCTGAGTGGCCCTGCAGAGCCTGTGGGACAGACTGTGGACCAGGGCTGTTTCTTAAACCTTCTCCACTCATGATCCCTTCTCATCCATGACATTTTTATGCAGCCATAATTATACAGGTGTAGAAAGAGGTATACAAACCAAGCATTTACACATAAGAAATCACAGACATTTGTCTTAAAACAGTTCTTTGGTATACTTGCAATTTCGCCATTTATTAATAGAGGAAGCAAGTTTTCTTCCATACTAATGAGATGGGGGCKTGTTTGTTTTAACATGGAGAATTAACTCTTGGTTGACTGCTGTATGTAGGAGGATATAGAACACTGTAGACATTTTTCAAAGTCAATAGACATTCTAATTTTATTGTTCTCAGTGCTGAAATKGCCACTTCATACAAGTGCACATTACAAAGTACCAGGAGTATGTGTAGTCACTTTCAGAAATGGCTGGAAATTCTGTCTTAATCCTAACTCMGAGTATACTTATACTCAGAGCACACACACTAAAGARCACGTTTTCAAAACCATACCCACAGTGAGGTGAGCTACCAGCTGCCAGAAACACCACATGCACATTATCATTGGATTCTGAGCTAAATTTTGGTCACTGTGCATTCTGAAACCGTTTATTGTTGCCCGGTGCTCTGTGTCCCCTATGTTCATATGTAAGTGGAACTAGAGCCAGGGAGATGGCCTGGCCTCACACAACGTTGCAGTGACTACGTGATTCTATGCAACTGCCTCATTGAGAGGAAAGCCACTGACTTCTGAGCACTCAYGTGGATTGACTTCCCAGCTGCCCTGTAGCAGGGAAAGGGTTAGATCATGTCACACAGGAAGGACAGGAAGGAGAGGTAAAGTGAGTGGCCCGGCCGTGTCCTTCCTCATCCGTGCTGACTATGTCATCAGGTCTGTACTGGTCTCCAGTGACACCCTGCTGCTCTTTCCTCGTAGGTGACTATCCTGCGCCCAGAGCTGTCCTCACAGGCCATGACCATGAAGTTGTCTGTGTCTCCGTCTGTGCAGAACTGGGACTCGTTATCAGTGGTGCTAAAGGTCAGAAGCCCTATCTTTCATATTCTATCTCTAGGCAATTGAGCATTTTCTAGCTCTGACTCTTGTTGATTTCTTCCAGAGATTCAACAGATAGATGTGGTCTCTGAGTTCTCTGCCGTTGCTTAGTTTTATCAAATATTAGTAATATTTTCCAACACTGACACAAAATATGATTAGAAGTTTATGATGTAGTCATCTGCATTCTAACCCAAACAATGGTAAATGAAACCTTCAATGAATCCATGTGATTGAGCTATGAAAGAGGACGTTCGAAAAAGGAGGCATACAGCCAATGCGTTGGGAATTTGGATTAAGTTATTCCCTAGTCTGGCATAAGGACAAGTCCTTTCTATGCAGAGCTGACTGTGCAGAGAAGAGAGAAAGGGACAGACCCTGTTTTCTTGTCTTTGTGGAAGAATTGTCATCTGGAGAGGAATCTTAGCTGGCTCTTCTGACAGGAATTACAGAATTCTATGGGACGCACCAGGCAGAAAGCCCAGGAGGGCTGGGTGTAGGGGGCTGGCCGGAGCTGAGCCAAGACCTAGAACCCAAGAGCTGAAAGTGGGATTAACTCACTAATTAATTCACTTCAGTGGAAATTCTTTAAGGTTTCTTTTGAGGGGGATGCTCTTTTATTTTAATTTCTATCAAAGCCTAAGACTCCAGGTGATTAGATTTTGTTGTCAAGAATTGTCCTGCAGCGTTATGGAGAATGAGGACTCTGAGGACAAGAGACCATGTTCTTTGCATTTGAGCAAGAAAGTGAGCCCAGCACTGCAGGTGCTTCCTTCCTCAAGTGCTAATAGCAAAGCGGCTGTGCCCTTCCCGCCAGTCTCCAGGGTGTCCCCTGGAGTCCCAGTACAGTTCAATACTGACGCCTTTCTGTGTGTAAAAATGTGGCCATTGAAATCAGTTGACAATTGTCAGGTAAAAAGGTATCCACACTTTTGCAGCCTCTGGCTTTTGAGTGAGCGAGGAGGCAAGCACACAATGGAGAGCCACAGTGTTTGTTTCCACTGGGCTAGTGGAATTTTTTATCTTCTCAATGTAGTTTTCATGGCCATAAAATTGTCCTGAACAAGATAAGTCTGTTTCTGCACCCCTTTTACATTTTTGCCCCTCTGTTAATTTTAAAAGTAAAAAAAAAAAAAAAA
>BDUI01006044.1:0-11724 GCA_002335545.1 Apodemus speciosus
GGAAGAAGGAGAGAGAGAGGGACAGAGAGAGGGAGGGAGGGAAGGAAGGAGGAAGGAAGGAAGGAGGGAGGGGGAAGGAAGAAGGAAGAAGGGGAGGGAGAAGGTAGGTGAAGGAGGGAGGGAGGAAAGGAAGGAAGGAAGGAGGGAGGGAGGGAAGAAGGAGAGAGAGGGACAGAGAGGGAGGGAGGGAAGGAAGGAGGAAGGAAGGAAGGAGGGAGGAGGAAGGAAGAAGGAAGAAGGGGAGGGAGAGAGGGAGGGAGGGAAGGAGGGAGAAAAGAAAGAAAGAAAGAAAGAAAGAAAGGAAGGAAGGAAGGAAGGAAGGAAGGAAGGAAGGAAGGAAGGAAGGAAGAAGCCTGTGGGCAAGGAAAGGATTCCAAGGGACTCTCTTTCTCTTGTCCTGAGAAGGTGTAGGTGCAGAGGATACCTTGGGCAGAATCCCTGAAGATTCACTGACTCTCGTAGGATGCTTTGGTTGTCAAGTGGGGGCTTTTGTGGTCCCAGCCCCCCTCCATCAATTAGAGCCTGCTCACAGCCCTCAACCTGGAGATCAACTCAGGGTTGGGTAGGAGGGAAGGAGTCTCCATCTCCTCTTGSTCCTGGCTCCGTGTTACATGCCAGGGTGATGGCATATTCTCTGTGACAACTGTGTAGCCCTTATCCCTCCCAGGTGTTACGGTAGCTGGAACTTAGAAGTTGGGCTCACAAACATATATACAACTCACTGGGTGGATAAGAAGCAGCAAAAAGCCCTCCTGTGCTGTGGGGTAGCTTCACATCTGTTGTTACACTTGAGCCCCATCGCAACACTTAAAGTCAAGACTGGGGTTCAGCTATGTTCTGCAAGCTACAGGGTAGTTGGTAGCAAGAGAACTAGAACCGTAGCCATCGACCGTGTTCTGGGTTAAGAACAGTCTCTTGCCTGTTGGTAAACTGCAACCCACCCTGGGGGGATCATAGCCACCCTGAGTGGGCACAGAGTGCTCCAGGACACCCCACCTTGTGGATGAAGGTGGAGAACCTGCTGTTGAGGCACTYGATCTGCTCCTTTTCCTTATGATTCATGCACTGAGCATTGGGGTCTATCTCCAGGTTGAGGAGCATGAACAGGCTCTTGTTGATGCAGAGGGGGCTGACTGGGGCCCCCMAAACCCCTACTTGCTAACTAAAGCATTTTCCAAGGTGCAGAGGCCACCCGTAACTTCCTGCCATCCTGGGGGACTCTACAGGATCCAGGCTTCTGCTGCTGAAGCCCCTGAGATGCCTGTAGCCTGGGCTCCTGGAACTTTCCAGGCAGTAAGAAACTGCACTGACTCTGCTTTGGGCTCCCATTTTGGACACCAAAACAGAGCAGGAGCTGAAGCTCCTGATGGCACAGCCAGAACTGAGGAGATAAGAATGAACTGTCACAGCTCTGTTCTGTGGGACTGCCCTAGGAACAAAGGACTAGAGGACAAGATCTCACACTGAGACCTGATGGTAGTGGCCTTGCCTTTTATCAGGCTGTGGAGGAACCTCCTGACCACATAAAAGGCAGGAGAAGGTTGCTTGTGACATTTGCAAGTGTGAAAATGCCCCTAGGCAGMCTRAAGCGGGAGGGCGGAGCTGAAACTCACCTCTTCCAAGGCAAGCAGGGAAACCCTGCAGCACACTCAACCCTGACATTTCCACCTCTCAGGCCAAGACTCTACCAAGCCTTCCAGTTTCCCTCCTGTCGGAGATCATTAACCCACATGGGCATGCCCAGGCTTGGGCAATATTCCTGAAACTAAAATTTCCTGTTTCCCTGTGGTTCTACACAGGCATCATTCACAGYAAGCATATAGGGGAGAACTCTTGGAATCTTTCCCTATGACCACCACACTCCACACCCAGCCCTGGTGGGTTACAATGTGGGTTGTTCTTGAAGTAGGTCCATCCRCCATCTTGTTCCTTGGCTACTAGCATAAATAACCATGTCCCCAGGAAGCCCTTGCTGTATTGAATGTCTGAACAGGCTGGACCCACGATACACTTGCAGATGCCTCAAGAGGAAGATGAGCAAGCAGGATGGACATGCTGCCTCAGAAACCCAGCTCCAGTGGGAACACGACGAGGGGATAACAAACCCAGTAAGGGCACAACACTGCATCTTAGCTTCCCATAGAAGGTCCCTTGTAGTTGGTTCTGGTCATAAGGCACAGGGTCAGCTTTGGCAGGAGAAGAGAGGCAGGAATTCTAATGCACCAGGCAGAGGTTCCTGGAGAAGGTCATTCCAGAGTGTGGGATGCATCAGAAGGACAGGAACTTCAGCTGAGGGTGCTCCCTCCACAGGGGGTGCTCCCTCCACAGGGGGTGCTCCCTCCACAGGGGGTGCTCCTTCCACATCTACTCCACCTTATTGGGAGGGCATCCTCTATGTGGGACCCAAAGAAGCATGGCGATGTACGGGTGAGGAAAGTGCCTGCCTTCGGCCAGAGTGCAGTGCCAGAGGCTGGAGCATGGGTGCCTGAGTGAGGTGCTCTGACCTACAGGAATGGAAATCATCTCCAGGCCGGAGTGTTTGTGGAACAGATCTTGTTCTTGGACCTTCCTCTCTGCTTCTGACACCATGAGGCAAGTGGCCTCCCTCTGTCCAGCCCTTCCACGTGCTGTTTCTGCTTTGACACAGAAGTAAATGCATCAGAGCAGGTTGCAGCCTCCCCAGTGCTAGGATTGCGGGTTTGCCCTGCCCTAACTAGCTCATATTTCTTGGAGGGCAGATGGTGGTGACAGTTCCCTAAGCTATTATCTGAGAGTCGTTATATTTCCTCCACTTTTAAGAAGTCTTTTAAATCTCTCTCGTGCCTCTCTCCTACCCCTTTGTGTGTGTGCATGTATGCGTGTGCATGTGTGTGCAAATGTGTCTGTGTGCGTTTGTGTGTGTGCATGTTTGTGTGTGTGCTTCACATGTGTGCAGGTACGAGCTGAGGCCAAGACATGGTGTCAGCTCATCAGAWGCACTGGAGATAGAATCACGGGATTCCCAGACAAATCCAGGTCCTCTGAAAGCACAGCAAGTGCTTTTAACCTCTGAGCTGTCTCTCTAGCCCTATTTCTTCCATCTTTAAAGGGCAAGTGCTCCTGACTCTGAGTCATTTCTCCAGCCCTGCTTCCTCAACCTTAAAGGGCAAGTGGTCTTAACTTGAGCCATCTCTGCAGCCCTGTCTCCTCCATATTTAAAGAGTAAGTGCTCTTAAACTCTGTTGCAGACACCTCTCCAGTCTCATGCCCTCCATTTTTAAAGGGTGATTGCTCTTCACCTCTGAGCCACCTCTCCAGTTCTGCTTCTTCCATCTTTAAAGGGCAAGCGCCCTTAATCTCCTAGCTATCTCTCCAGCCCTATTTTCTCCATTTTGAAGGGCAAGTGCTGTTGTGCTCTGAGCCACATATCACCAGACCTACTTCATCCATCCTTAAAGGGCAAGTGCTCTTTACCTCTGACCCCTCTCTGCAGCCAKATTTCCTCTATCCTTAAAGGGAAAGTGCTCTTAACCTCTGAACCATCTCTCTACACTGTGTCCTCCATCTTTAAAGGGCAATTCAGGCATTACTGATCATGATTGACTGGTGTTGGCATTTAGTCTAGGCTCCACCCCACAGTTACCTGGCAACAGCCAGGTGTGCCTGACTCACTATAAAAGGGGCTGCTTGCCCCCCTCCTCTCTCTTTCTTGTTCTTGCTCTGTCCCCTTGCTCCTGATCCCCATCTCTCCCCATTCTCACCCTAACAAGATTTTTTGCATGCAGAGCTTCTGCTGAAAAATTCATTGACCATCTCCAGGTGAGGAGCCCCTCCTTGAAGAGAAAGTCACTTCTCTCTTCTCTTTCAAAAAAGTAAATCATATTTTAGGGTGACAAGAGTCTTAAATGTCATATTCGTGCCTCAAAGAAAGTGAGAGATAGTTTATCCCGGAACCAAATTTGAGTGACCATGGCCTTTAAAACACAGAGCTTGTCTCCCCCGGGTTCTGTGTTCCAGGATGAACTCAGTTTTATGGAGTTTTTATAGTAACAGAAAACAGGAAGTTATACATTAAGGCATTTTAAAAATACATTTTTGGAAATATTAACTGGTCAGTTACAGCAAGCGAAGGAATCTCAGCTATAACCCTCGGATGCTATCTGATAGCACCCTTAGCCCTTCCACTGGTGGAGAATAATGTTTTGTTAAGTTACTGTACCTAAAGGGTTCTTTTTTAATATGTTCATCATGATGTTATGTTTGATACAACAGTAGGCAAGAAATGGGTAAAGGCTAAAGATAGCCCAAAAGAATTTATAATTAGGCTATCAGACAAACAATATTTCAAACTCCTAAATAGTCATTCGAAGTTTTAATCAGCCTATCATCAGCCTGTGCAGACAGCTTCTCTCCAGGAATTCATATCAAGTGGGGTAAGGGGTAAACTTCAAATGAGGAAGGACACACACATTGCAAAAGATTAGTAAAATGCAACAAAGAAACACAATAATCCAGAGACAACACTCTACTGAAACACCCCCATAAGGAGAAAGCCTCCAGACAGTGGGAAACCAAGAGACCACTCAGTTACAGWGGCACTGAGGTACTCGAGGTGCCAGAAAAGGATCTGGGACCCTTCCTTTCACAAGGTGTGATGGTCTGAATGGGAACAGCCCCACATAGGCTCAGATATGTGAATGCCTGGTCCCCAGTTGGTGGGTCTGTTTGAGGAGGGGTCGGAGGTGTGGCCTTGGAAGAAGTGTGTAATTGGGGTTGGGCTTAGAGATTTCAAAAGACCATGCCAAATTCAGTCTTATTTTCTTTCTGTTTCCTCCCTGTAGGATATAAAGCCTTCAGCAGCCGCTTCAGCACCATGCCTGCCTGTCTGTCTGTCTGTCTGTCTCTCTGCCTGCCTGCCTGCCTGTCTGTCTGTCTGTCTGTCTGTCTGTCTGTCTGCCAGCCTGCTGCCCATGCTGCCTGCCTGCCACCATGCTCCCCACTGTGATGGTCATGGACTCACTGAAATGTAAGCAAGCCCCCACTTAAACTTTCTTTCTCTTATAGGTTGTCTTGCCATTGTCTTTCATCATAGTAATAGAACCGTAGCTAAGGCAGTACACTTGCAAGTGYAGTGAGCTTAGGTCCTCTAGTRTGGGTACTAATGATTCTACCTGTGTTATTATCCCTATGGGGACGTGCACCCATGGGCAGAGCAGAGGCAAAAAGTATCCTAACCCATGAGATCCTACAACAGGATTGCCACTTTGCAGCTCAAGCTGCTCTGTGCTGAGTCTAAACAGCACCCAGGAGGGGCTCATATGCACCTGGAGCCAGAGGACCTGCCCTGTGTGAGGTCCTGAGAAGAAAAGCTGTCTCCATCTCAGCCAGGAGCTGGCTGAGCTGTCTCTCTGAGACTAGCCAACTAGTCTTTAGAGTTGGAGTCATGAGCACCCTCTGAATTAAAGAAGGGGACTTGGGGGCACCTAAAAGTCCCTGCATCTCATGGGCCAGGCCAGAGATTCATAAACTGAAGTAGCCTTTATCAAGACACAGGGTCATCTACAGAGTAAGCCAGAATCTTGACCACGAGACTGGCTGAGGCTGGGAGAGGGAGTGGATGCTTCATGTGACCCTGGGTTTGCAGTGAAGACCACACRCAGACACACAGCTGCTTTAAGAGCTGTGTATTGGGYCTCCACCACCATATACTCAAGCCAGGAGATCTCAGACAACTGACACTGAAAGTTGATCTCCCCAGAACTCAGCAGTATGGATGCTGACACGTGACCAAACACTGGATAGCACCGGTAAGAAGGATCCCCAGAATGACGGGTCAGTAGGGTCCTTATCAAGTTGAGAAGCAGYCACTGGGGCTGTTGCCCTCACAGCTGCCTCCTCCGCAGCACAGCCCTGCTCCATACCCCCACCCCAGATTCAGTACAGCTGAAAGTCTTGCAGAGGAAGCCAGCAGTGGTATACATTTTTCTCAACCTACTCTAAAAAGGGTCTAACTTTCCCTCTAGCCCACCACCCACCAGAAGTAGTGGGGAAGAAAGTGTGTTGGGATATGGGGGGTGTGGAGCTGTTTAGGAATAGTTCTCTGGGGTGATTCCAATCTTCTTTGTCCTCGGTTCAGTCCACTAGCAAACACCACACACAAATCAGTAAGGGCAGTTCAATCCAGAAGAAACTTCGAGGCCCGCCAACCAGTCCAAGTCCATGGAAGCTGCAAGAAGCCACAGGAAGGCCAGGAGCAGTTCTTTGGCAAGTTTCTCTCTATCTTCTTCTCTACAAGTTTCCCAAGTTTCTCCAGCCCCTAAAGATGGACTTTAAGGGACAACATCTTGGTGTAATTCTGGAAGACTAACAAGGGCGCCAAGGTCTGCAAGCCTTGTAAGAGCAAGAACAACTTGTTAGCTTTGAAGAGGATTCGAGGTCTTAGGTCACACTCAAGGGATCTATAATCTCATACTGGAGTATCCATGTAGTCTAACAAGACTGAAGACGCATGAAGGGAAGATGGAATACCATTAACAAAAGCATCTGAGGACATCATCCCTCAATGAGGGGACAGATGGACAAAGTCACCACAAGCTAGGCTCAGCAATGCAATGTAAGGCAAGCCAATACCTGTGTGTTGTAGGGAAGAACAGTGAGGCAGAGCAAGGCGAACCAATGCTCTAGGTCCCACTGTCTGTGGGGTCCTACTTASATTCCTTCTAAACATCAAGCATCCTTTCACATGTTTGCTATAGCGAAACATCCTTTCACCTGTGTCTGCTTCAGTGAAACATCAGTTGACATCACTGACTTCCCAAAGAAACCAGAAGGTTCCTTCAGGGTCCATTCCACAAAGCCCTGGGAACTATGAGCATGCAGTGAGGCAGTAGGAACGTAGCTAGCATGGGGAGAAGACACTTCCAGCCTTGATTCTGATTTCTGGAATAGCTTTATGCTTCTAAGGAACAGTGGCTACACGAGTACAGACTCCACAGAGCCCCAGTCAGCGGTTTTAACTCCCAGGTCGGCCTTCCAGATGATTGTGTGGTGAACCCAAAGTCAGCTTGTTCTGCACTAACTTCCAGAACTCTCAGGCCTGGTGTTAGCCCACCTCCTGGTGGCTGGAGCAGAACACCACCGCATAGAATTACYGGAAGAGAGGTTCCACTCCGGGCTCAGGGAATACYRTGCATCATGGTGGGGAAAGGCCTGGTGGCGGAGTGGCTTGGTCTGTGGCTGCTGAAGCCAGCAGTAGGTCACAGGTAATGGGAAGCAGAAAGAATGGGGTGGATCCAGAATGGAACTATAACCATCAAGCCCCTCTCCCCCATTTTATTTCTGCTAGCCCCACCTCACAACCGTCCCAGTACCACTAGCTTTGGACCAAGGGTTCAAAAACATAAGCCAGTAGTAGGGGACATTTCACCTTCAGCCTATAACAGGAGGTATACACAGAGGCTTGTGCCCCCACTGCTTCTGTCAGCATTTTGTCTAGGCTCCGCCCCACAGTTACCTGACAACAGCCAGGTATGCCTGACTCCAGGTGTGCCCCCTCCGCTCCCTCTYTTGCCTTCTTGCTCTAGCTCTGTCCTCTTCCTCCTGCTCCCCCTCTCTTCCCATTCCCCTTCCCCTCTCTCTCCACATGCTCATGGCCAGCCTCTATTCCCCTTCTCTCTCTCTCTTTTTCTGTCTCTACTATCTTCTCATCTCCCCTCTCCATCCCCTGAATAAACTATTCTATACTGCACGGTTGTGTGGCTGGTCCCTAAGGGGGAAGGGATGTCTCGGCATGGGCCCGAGGAGGAACCCCCTTCCCCCACACCTGACTGCACCTCCACCCAACATATTCCTTCTCTCTAACTTTCTATAAAACACAACAGCTCGGACTGCAAGAGAGGAAGAGCGAGCCATCTCAATTCCCACAGTTTACCGAAAACACTGGCTGGCCTGGCAGCACCCTGAGGGGTTTCAGGTGTATCTTAAGACCCACCATGTGAAGGCCCGAGGAAAGCAAGCAGGGGGGGGGGGCGTCATAAGAGATACCCTAAGGGACAGAGAGAAGGCCAAGGTGTGTCCCCAAAGATGTGGAAAAACAGAATGAGCTTTGGGCACTGCCTGGGGCTTACTTCCAGACTGCCCCCAAAACCAGAACCTTCCTGTCTCAGATCCTACGGGAACAGAGGGGCATTAGGGACAGGAGAGAGCTGTTTCAGGTGGCAAAAAAAATACTCATGTCCCTTTCCCTGCCTCCAGGAGCTCCCTAGCTACACAGTGCCTCCACTTAACAGATGCGACACCCACCCACACCCACACTGCAACCCCTCCCAGTACACTTTCATCCCCATCCCCTGTTTTTATCCTTGGAGAGGAGAAGGYAGRGGAGCGGTGTGAGTCACTAATTATCTTTGGAAAGGCTGAACAGGATTTCCTCAATTCTCCCACTAGAGAGCGCCAGATCCCCTGAACCAGTTCCCAAGGACACCATCAGGGAAAGCCCTTTTCCTACCAGAAGCCCTCCCAGGTTGAGGAACTTGGGACTTGACTTCTCCCAGCAATCTCCTATGTCACTTTTCTCCCCCAGTGCCATCCCTGCATGGGCTGACCTCCGGAGATCCAGCCTSGGCAAAAAGAAGCCAGCTGCCATGCTGAACACACTTAACTCCAAACAGCTCAGGCTTCCCTCCTCCAGTCTTAGCTGTTCCAAACCCTTTTATAGGATGCACTTCCACGGGGTCCATGGGAGACTCCAGGCTGGCCCCCAGACTCTGTAACTGGCCTCCTGGATCCTCCCCATCGGGTTTCCAGGTTTTCTTTGGACATGGTAGAAAGCTAAATGGGCTCTGCTCATCCTCTGCCTAGRGCTGTCTGTGTTGCCTTCCTTCTTCCTTCCTCTGCCTCCTCAGCCGGGCAAGAACCCTCTGCAACATGTAAGATGCCTTCACCACGGTGGCGTAAGTGGTGGTGGCTCTGCAGTATGTCTGGCYCCCATTTCCTGCTCTGGTCCCCAGCTTCCACCTTGACCCCCAGCTCATGCCGGGGTCCCCGGTTAGCACCCTGGTCCCCACCTCCCACCCATGTCCACAGCTCCCGCCCTGGCCCAGTTCATGCCTTGGGCCCCAGCCCATGCCCCAGTCCCCAGCTCCCGCCCTGGTCCCTAGTTTGTGCCCTGGCCCCCAGTTCCCGCTCTGGTCCCCAGCTCCTGCCCTGGCCTCCAGCTCCCACCATGCCCCCCCCAACACCCATCGGGTCCCCATCTCCCGCCCCGGGCCCCAGCTTCCGCCCTGCCTTTCACACCGGCATCAACTTCACATTACATTCTGATCACCTTCTACCTTCAATTCTGCCATGTTGTAGTTTATCACCATGTCTGAATTTATCATCTCTGGTCAATCTATGGTAACTGAGGGCACTTGCAACTTCCTTCTGTAAAAATGATGCCACCGTGAAAGAGTGCTACTCTCAGATTTGAGGTCAAGGTCCTCTCAAAGGTGTGATTGCTGGAGGTGCAGATCCACATTACATAGTAATGTTACTACAACAAAGTGTCTGAGGCTAGTTAGGGATAAATGAAAACGAGGTTTTCAGCTCATGATTTTGGAGACAGAAAGTGCAAACAGCATGGTAATCTCTGACTGGGCCCTTAAGGCTGCCTCACCGTGGGGGTATAGCATCATGGGAGGAGCATACAATGGAGATTGCTGATCCATCCAGGCTGGCCAGAGAGCTCCCAGAGCGGCTATCACCTCCCAGCGCCAGGGTGACAGGAGACACAGCCACGCTCAGCTCAACTTCTTATACAGATGCTAGGAATTCCAAACTCAGCCCTCATGTTTGCACAGCAAACACTCTTAACCGGATGAGCTCTCTCTCCAAGCCCTGATTACTTTTCTTGACTACAGAATTTTTCCAGCACACCCTTGAAAATGGGTTGCTATGGTTTGGTGTGAAATGCCCCCACAGACTGGTATTTAGAAGGCTTGGGTCCTGGCTGGTGATGCCATTGTGGGCACGAGACCTAGCTGGCCAGTGTAGGACCAAAGGGGTGGAGCTTACAGATATAACTTCGTCTGTTTTCATCCTGACCTCTGTTCTGCCTGGACTGCTGAGATGGAGCAAGCAGAGCCCCAAGCTCCTGTTGCCATGGATACGAGCAGCTCCAGTACCACACCTTCCCCCATGGTGGACTGTGTCCTCTGGACAGAGACCAAACCAAATCTCTCCCCGTTGGGCTTTTCTGTGATATATTATTGTTGCATGAAATATTTAAAAAAAAAAAAAAAAGTAGAACCTGCACGTTCCTGCGCTTGTGCCTCTGCCCTGGCAGCCTGGCCGGCCATGCACTGGCAGGCAATGGCCAACCTGTTTTTCTCTCGTGGAGATTCTGACTCTGAACTCCACAATATCTCCACCCAGCTCACTAGGTTCCCACTGGCGAGCTGCTACCACACCAACCCCGTGCTTCAAGTCCCCCACGGCCTTTGTGGAGCACCTAGGGCAAACCCACACTTGGCCACTGTATCTTTCTCTCTTAAACCCAGACAAACCGCCAYGTGAAGGAAAACGCAACCCAAACCTAATTCAGAAACAATGGTAACTCAATCTCTGGATGCAACAACTAAAACYTAATCTTGTAAGCCTTATTAAAACCTGATCCCTGCGGTGGCAGATCCTAGTGGATCTGTAATGATACTAGGAAAGTCTAGCAGCTGCATCTCACCCCTCTGCTGTCCTGGTTCCAAAAGGAACTCACTCCCTCCTGCTTCCTCTCTTCCTCCATCCAACCCCTACTCACCCAGTGATCGGCTCCTTTATTCATTAGGGGATTGGTTCAGAAGAACAGCACCAGGCTGGCATGAAAAGAAACTAGTCTGCTGAGGGTCTCTTCATTGGCATGGAGCCCAGATAATCCTCTTGATGCGATGTCATCGGAGCTCCACCACATAGCCACTTACCTRCAGCATTCTCGTGCCTTTCTGAAACGCTCTTCCATCCTTCCAAGCCTCAGGCTGCTGTGCCTCTTCTGGGCTGCTGAGACAGGTGCAGCTACCACACAGGCCTTGAAGGTCTGCTCTGTCTGTCACCATTTAACTGGGGCATATCTGCATATTGACCCCGCTGACCAGCTGGCTCCTGGAAAACAAACAGGCTTGCAGTCAGTTCCTCTTTGACCTGTAAGGGGCGTAGTATTTTTTTGGCAATATGCAGGTGTCAGATGTGTGGCGGGACCCACTGGCCTTCCTACACTGTGGGTTTACGGGCAGAAGGCAAAACTGGAGAGGCCAAGGTTGAAAGAAGAGGGGTCATAAAGGCCTGAACCAGCCTTCTGGAAGGGGTGCATCACTATACTTCACATATGCAGGCTTGCTAGTTCATCATAGAGCCCAGGCAGGCAGTCACCACACCACTTTACAGCTGAAGAAAGAAACCTTACAGAGATTCGCTGACCTTTTACACCACATCCGATTCAGAACTTTTATCTGCATTTCCTGACTTCCAGGGTCTCTGACTCCCCAGCAACAGCTTCCCCCAAAGAAATATCACTTTGACAACCAGCCAGGCACCAGCCAGGTAGGCCCTGGATCAGGCAAGCTCCTGGTCCCACGGGCCCACGTCGAACAACTCGTGTTAAGGAAACTGAAGCATGTGTACGGAGACCTACTTGCTCACGTTTGCCCTGAGTGTGTTTCTCCAAATTCAGTTACGCAAGGGCAGAAAACGAAAGCAAAGGCCCACGGATGTTGTGAC
>BDUI01006045.1:32900-44774 GCA_002335545.1 Apodemus speciosus
TAGGACACATTGGGGTACACATCTATACTGATTTGTACTCAGGAGCCTGACACATGAGAATCAATGGTTAAAAATGTAGCTTTGACTATTGAGTGACATCCAATCCAGGCCGGATAACACACCATAACATTTGGAGGGAATTTGTGACACTTGTCTTGCCACTTTCATGGTTATCCATAACACTCTGAAATTTTAAGCCAAATTAAAATCTTTTAGAAGTTCCCTTATACACTGTTTTATCACAGCAACAGAAAAGGCACTAATACACACTCATAAAGCTTTATATCTAGAAGAGTAATTTCACGTAATTGAAGAGAGCTGGGATTATGAGTCAAAACAAAATAAACAGGGATTACTGTGTTTGCAAGTGCAAACACAATGAAGTTGGACCTCACATCATAATGCTTGAGTAGACTGTTGAATAGACTTATGTTTTTTCCTCCAGAAAAATAATCTTGTGTAACTGAATGTATGTCAACTATAGATATTACCAAATTCTTCAGAGTCACAGATTCACTTCAGTATGAATTTGTTAGGTCCTCTAAGACTACTATGATATGTAAAGTCTTTAAAGATGGATTATACACAAAATGTTTTACTCTTGACCAAAGATACCATGAAGTACAAAATGTTACCACACCGTGATTCTTTGCAGTATCAATTTTTTCTCATTTTCATACTGCTACATGCAAATGATTTACTAACTGCATATTCATAAGATTCCTATCCACTATGTGTTCCTTTTAGTAACTGCATATAACTGTGTTGATATTTGTAAGGTTTCCTCTCCAGTGTGATTTTTTTCTTAAGTATTCAAAAATGACTGTGATATGCAAATGTTGGGAACAAGCAAAAGAAACATGTCCTAAGAATTGCCTTTTTGTTATCAGCTTGTTTTTAATCATAAGGTAAAACTGAGTTCAAATTCCCTAGGCCCTAGGATAGGACTTCCCAAGAGTGGACCAGCTTCTATTATGTATCTTTTGTTCCTGAAAGCATGATGACTGTCCCAAACAATGTGCAATTCTGCTACTCATCTTTTGCTACACAAAATATAATAGCTGTTCCTAACTATACAAAAAATCAAGTGGATGTGATTGGTTAGACTGTAACATGCACATTCTGTATCAGCTGACGTAGAAAACTACATTAGGAAAGCGCCTACCCCTAAATACTGATTGGTCAGAAAATGTAACTRTATCTTGGCACAGATCTTTCAAACTTAAAAGCTCTATGACATGCTGGCTCAGTGTGGGGAGGYTGGTGCAGGGACTGTCACAGTTCAGCTTCCAAGTATGTTCTCTGTCCCTGATCCATAAGCAGCAGCTTTATTACTATAAATTCTAGTCACCTGCATTACATGAATTTGAGTTGTGTTGGATCTCAGAGTAGCGCATAACACAGAGGCACTACCACATTGCTTATACTCACAGACTACAGTATCAATACTTTCATGATGATGACAACTTGTAAGATTTGAAAAGGCTTCACCATGGTAAGTATGTTTAAAGTTTCACTCCAGTATGGATTTCTTTCATGATGACGAAGAAATGTGCAAAGAAAATACGCTATCTTGAAAAACCAGAAACAAACAAACAAAAAGTGTGCAAAGGCTTCACTGTCTTAAGTCCACAGTACACTCACAGGGTTTTTTTTTTTCCCCCACCCCAGACAGGGTTTCTCTGTGTAGCCCTGGCTGTCCTAGAACTCACTCTGTAGACCAGGCTGGCCTCGAACTCAGAAATCCSCCCGCCTCTGCCTCCCAAGCGCTGGGATTAAAGGCAGGTGCCACCACCGCTTTTCCACATGGCTTACATTCATAGTTTCTCACCAGTTTGTCTTTTTTTTTTTTTTTTTTTTTGAGACAGGGTTTCTCTGTAGCCCTGGCTGTCCTGGAACTCACTCTATAGACCAGGCTGGCCTCRAACTCAGAAATCCACCTGCCTCTGCCTCCCAAGTGCYGGGAATAAAGGCGTGCGCCATCAGGTTGTCTTCTTTCATGTCTTAGGAGATGACTATTTCGTGCAAAGGTTTTACCACATTGGTTACATTCAAAGGGTCTCACTCCAGTATGTGTGCTTTAATGTATTTGGAGAGTACGGTGATTTGTAAAAGCTTTACCACATTGATTACACTCATAGAGCTTGTCTCCTGTATGTGTTATGATACAAGAGACCAGTTTGACATGAAAAGGTTTTCCCACATTGATAACATTAATAGTTTTCTCTCCAGTAAGTGTTCTTTTATGCACTTGGAGACTACTGTGCCTTGCAGAGTTCAACATATTGCTTTCATTCATAGGGTTTCTTTCCAGTGTGTATTCTTTTATGTGTTAAGAGATGACTGTTTCGTGCAAAGGCTTTACCACATTGGTCACATTCAAAGGGTTTCTCTCCAGTATGTGTTCTTTTATGTAACTGAAAATGACTATGATGTATGAAGGCTTTACCACATTCATTACATTCATATGGTCTCTCTCCAGTATGTGTTCTTATATGATACAGGAGACCACTCTGACATGCAAAGGCTTTAGCACACTGATTGCATTCATAGGGTTTCTCTCCTGTATGTGTTCGTCTATGTATTCGGAGACCACTTTGACATGCAAAGCCTTTACCACATTGTTTACATTCATAAGGTTTCTCTCCTGTATGAATTCTTTTATGCCTTTGAAGAGAATTGTGACGTGCAAAGTCTTTACCACATTGGTTACATTCATAGGGTTTCTCACCAGTATGTATCCTTTTATGTCTCAGGAGATGACTATTTCCTGCAAAGGCTTTACCACATTGGTTACATTCAAAGGGTTTCTCTCCGGTATGTGTTCTTCCATGTTTTTTAAGAGAACTGTGATATACAAAGGTTTTACCACATTGATTGCATTCATAAGGTTTTTCTCCTGTATGTGTTCTTTTATGATGTCGTAGTCCACTTTGACATCCAACGACTTTAACACTTTGATTACGCTCATGAGTTTTCTCTCCTGCATGCATTCGTTTATGTATTCGGAGACCACCTTGACATGTAAAAGCTTTACCACATTGATTACATTCATAACGTTTCTCTCCTTTATGGCTTTGAAGAGATCTGTGAGATACAAAGTCTTTACCACATTGGTTACACTCATAGGTTTTCTTTCCAGCAAGTGTTGTTTTATGTATTTTGAGACTACTGTGATATGCAATGGCTTCACAATGTTGGCCACCTTCACAGGGTTTCTCTCTAGCACGACTTCTTTCTTTTCTTTGGTTATGACTCTGAAATGCAAAGGCTTTATCACACTGAATAAACTCAGAGGGTTGCTCTTCAGTATGACTTCTTTCATGCCTGCAAAGACAATTGGCACTTGTGAAAGCTTTCTAACATTCAAAACACAGATGAATCTTTTCATCCGTGAGAATAACTTTTACAATTTGGACTAATTGTCAAGAACAACCTGATCTTAATGTATTATCTCTTTGTTTACATCCATGGAGTTCCCCTTCATTGTGGTTTCTTTTGCATTTTTGAAGACACATGGGATGGGAAGGACACCGATGGCATGGCTCACATTTTCCTATATGAGTTTGTTCACATATCTGAAGAGAACAGGAAGACTTCAGAGCTTTTCTACACTGATTGCAGTCATAAACTTGGCTATTGTGTGAGTAATACCACATTTTCAAAGTGAACCAAGGCAAACATAAAAATGTCAACATCTATCTCAACAAGTATTCATAATGATTTTTTTCCAGTGTGATTTTGTAAATACCCCAATAAAGTTGGAAAACTATTTGTAAACTTGTAGCACATTTAGAAAGTCTATTCAAACTGGGGAGTACTACATATCTTCAAATTGTGCTGGAATACAAAGAGGTTTGTTGCTTCTTTCAATATTCCAATGTTCACATGGCTTACACCTATTGTAACTATGACATCCCTATTAAAAGGAGAATAACAAAAGGATTCCACTTTGCATCCACAGTTTGATCTTTTTTTCTTCATACAGATGTGGTACAGGGATTAAGGTTTCCTTACAACAGCTTTCTTGATTTTCTAAACTACTGATCTCACTAAAGTTGGAAATGATTAGCACCAGCTTTAGTATAGACTATTTCCTTATTAGAAGGTTTTGGAAATACACCTACTCAATGTGTATACCTTGCAAAGTCTAAGTGATAGTAAATTGACCAGTTATATAGCATAATTCTATTGGGCTGTGATTCAAATGGTAAGATCTGTTAAAGCATTGTTCCCTTGTCTTTGTACTTAAAAAGAATGCCTGGTAAACACAAATTAGATACCTGACACTGACATACATGGTTTTGTGACATATTAAAATTTCTTCCAAGGCATATTTTTATCAGTTTACACATGAAAATTA
This sequence comes from Apodemus speciosus, assembly GCA_002335545.1. NCBI lineage: Eukaryota > Metazoa > Chordata > Mammalia > Rodentia > Muridae > Apodemus > Apodemus speciosus. The sequence goes on from BDUI01006045.1 coordinate 37,264, forward strand.
CCTTCCACGTCTTCTAGAACTTTGAAAATGTTCTTCAATATTATGGTCTTCCCAAATGTTGCCTAAAATATAGTACCAGAGATTGTATGTTATACTATTGGAAATTGGGCAAAATTTAAGTTACTATCTTTGATGAACTTTACAACCATGCCTGATTTATTTACCTCATTCTCATTCTCAACTGAAATTACAAGATCAAGTAACAATAAGAAAGACACAGTTGTACTGACATTTTAAAAAGTGAAAGGAAATTCACTGTATTACCTATAGCAGCGAGATTCCTGTAGGTTTCCAGCATCACATCTTTGTAGAGACTCTTCTGAGAAGGATCCAGCAAAGCCCACTCTTCTCGAGTGAAGTTCACATGTACATCATCATAGGTCACTCTACCCTAAAATATCCCATATGTGTGTACATAAGAAAACATATTACTGAGAACACTGTAAGCGTATACTTTATTGACAATATAGTCATATAATTCTGGTAATTCTTACACTTATTTCCTGACACTAATGCTCTAATGTATTTTAGAAGACAGTTTAGAAGGAAACTGAATAATTAATGAGATTGACCTCTGTCATTTCTTACACCCCTTGAATAGGATAAAGTCTTCCATGAAAAATGGCAATTAAGAGACATAAAGACACAGAAACAAACAGGTCAACAGTACTGAGCACTTATCAGATGAATTATATGAATAACTACTAACTTAAAAATGATGAGCATCCTGGCTATATTCACTCATGTCTTTAATCCCACTAGTGAAGAGGCAAAGCCAGGTGTATGTCACCGAATTGGATGGCAGCCTGATCTATGCCTTGAGTTCCAGGAGATACACAGGTACATATTAAGATGCTAACTCCCCTGCAAAAATCAGTCAAACAAACAAAAAAAGATAGAAAAAACTCAAAGGTCTTCACTGAAATTCCTACAAAGAATTATATATGCACTCCAGGTCTGTATTCATCTTTCAAACACCTCAAATGACCCAGTTTCAACAACAAAATTTATAAGATCTTAATAAAAGTGAATGCATATTTAAACATTTATACATGGACAGATGAAAGGACTAGCAATTAGCACTATAAATATTGATCATGAATTAGAAACATAGGGCAGGAGAGGGGGTTCACCAGAGGTATTGCCTGTATTGGAGTAAATTGCCAATATTTACTTGGAGGATCACAACTATCTCTTATACCAAGTTCAGAAATTCTTAGGCTATCTTCTGCCTACAGTGAGCATCAGGCACACATGATGTACATATTTGTACATACAGGGAAAATATTCATAGGCATTCAAAAAATTTATAATACACCCACAGATAGTAATAATGCCACACACCTGCAAACCAGTGGAACATCCATGTAGTTTTAATGACATGAATACATGACATCATGAGAAATATAATATACCCTCTGTCAAGTTTCAAAATTCAAGTGTGGATGAAGTTCAGAATACCAACATATGATTGCATGTACATAACCCACATTCCAAGCCTATCAGCTAATAATATAAAAACAAAACAAGCCAAGCACTTTGTCCCAGGTTTAATCATAGCACTCTGGAGAGATTCACTAAATTCAAGTGCTACCTGGTCTGCAAACCTACTTTCAGGAGAGCCAGAGCCACAAAGGAATACTTTGTCTTCAAAATCAAAAACATAAACAAAACTAAAAATATAAAAATGTCAGGCTAGCAAAATACCTTAGCACTGAATAACAACAGCTTCTACTGTACCTTATGTGAATTATGGATAGAGTCTGTAATGGTAAGGATATGACTGCAGAAGAAAGAAGCTGACTGATGAGTTTGAACCACAACACAGTAGTCATAAAGAACTGGAAACAGGTTGAGTGTAATGAGTACATTGTGGTCACTATAAGTTTATGGTCACACTCTCATAAAAATATATTTAACCTAAATTCAATAATCCTTCGTGTCTATAACAGCCCCTACAGTGTTCAAACGTCCAAAAACTCCTTTAACACTCAAAGCAATCTCATGACTGCTGCATCTTGTAAAATCAGAAAGCAAATAATATCTTTCAAAAATAAAATGGCTCAAACAACCCTTTTCATTCCAATAGGGAGGAATGTGTACATTGGACCAAGGCAAGGAACCCAACAGGGCGAACACTAAATCCTGTAGCTCTGTCTCAGACATTTGGGACTCCAGTTTCAAAGTGCTTACATGGCTCTATCCCTGCATCTTCTCCTACATCTCTCGGTTTCTCTTCCACTCCCTGTATGCATCTCTCCATGGTGGAGTCTCATACTATAGGTACCCAACATCTTGTGTCTCAGAATGGAATTAGGCATCAGCCACAGACCTTCATGCAACGAACTCTCACTGTATCCTCACTGGGGCCCTGACTCTGCCAACCAGAGAAGGTTGGAATAGTGCTGAACTGAAACCAGAAAGGAAGAATCCATGAGGATTATTTTGCATCTTCCTAGTTTCCAGAACCAGCACAATATGGGTGAGCCTGTGAAGTTTGGATTCTAAACTGGGGCGGACACTGCCACACATGGACTATAGTTGCAGCAGGTTTTACATGAAGTTCCTACCTGGGACTAGGAATCACATTGCCCACTTCTTCCAATAACTGAAGGCTGAGCAGAAGGGACTGTTACGCTAATGGCACCTTCTTATGCTTCCAATCTAATGCAATGGGCTTCCCTTTAATGGTGATAATGTCCTTGAAAATTCCTGCCCTTTTCAGTACTGCCATCTGAAACTACCTAGTGTGTTTTTCCTCTATAAACCACAGACTTTGCATTTCTTTCTATACCACTTGTTGCTCTTTTTTTTTTCCACTATAGTCCTGAATGAATGAAGGAAACAAACATCCCCAGCTTCAATATTACAACTAAGAAATCTGACAATTATCCTCCAGTTCTGCCTTACTCAGTTCCTCAGGGCATGGGCAGAGTAAGAAACATTTGTGGCCAAAATACAACACAGGATTTCTAGCTAAAATTTTCATAGGAACTATTTCCCACTGAATTTCTATGACATCAGTTTACTCTGTCTGCATTAGTCTTAATACTCTAATCTTCCTAAGTCCTACAGAATAGCAGATAAGGTACATGTTCAGATTTCTATGCCTTTGGCCCTCTCAAATCTTATCATTTCCATATAATGCTAAAAGAAAATATTCCCAGGTTTTGTCAAGCATCACAATCCCTTTGTATGTACTACTTTTCATTCTAACTTGCTATTCAGGTAATCAACAATTTCTCTGGATGCTTCTATCAGATCACAGTCCATCATTTTGAGGGCTTAAGACAGAAACTGAAGCTAGAAAATAAAGCCAAAAACCATGGACCAACATTGTTTCTTCACTTGCTCTCCTGCTTGGTCACTGTCCCATGTTCAGCTAGCTCTCTTAGCCAGTCCAGGGCCCTTGTTTAGGGATATTGCCACCCTCAGTGGAAGTGCCCTCCCATATCAATCATCAATCAACACAGTTTCTCAAAGATGCAGCAATCAGTCATTACAATGGGGGCAGACAATCAACTGAGCCTCCCTCAGAGGGATATATGTTCTAAAATGTTGAGAACTGAAGCTAATTAGATCAGAGTTAAAAATAATATATGATGCTGTTTTAATAACTCCAAACCAATGTGTTAACCACACCAATCACTTAAGAAATAAAAACACAGCCGGGCAGTGGTGGCACACGCCTTTAATCCCAGTACTTTGGAGGCAGAGGCAGGAGGATTTCTGAGTTTGAGGCCAGCCTGGTTTACAGAGTGAGTCCAGGACAGCCAGGGCTACACAGAGAAACCCTGTCTTGGAAAAAATAAAAATAAATAAATAAATAAATAAATAAATAAATAAATAAAAATAATTTGTTTCCTATGATTAATGACTGGATACAAGTCTGCACCAATGTGAGGAAATGCAAACTTTTAAAATCAAATGCAATTGAAAGCAGATTTAAAAAAAAAAACAGTGTATGCTTTGTACTATAAACTTTAACAACTTGTTTTAAGCTAATGCTTTATAGGTCATAAACACTTTTGAAAACATATGTAATCCCATTTATGTGAAGGTGTGTGTGTGAGAGACAGAATGTCTTCCGTGTGTACAGGTGACAGACACGGGCAGAGGGTGTCAGTCCTGTGGATCTGGAGTGGCAGGTAGGTAGGAGCTTCCCATAACCTGGGCTGGGTGCTGTGTCTGAACTCAGGTCAACCCCAGCATGGACAGTTGCTGACTGTTCTGCCCACCTACTTAGTACCTTTTATTCAGTAAGCAAAGAGTCTTTCACAGATCAACACAACACAAAACTAAGTAAATATAGAAACAAATAAATGAGCCCTGGGAACCCGATGCCCAAGTATTAAGATGGTGGGTAAGGAACTAGGTAGGCTGCCCCCAGACTATCCCCACTTTCTGCTACCTGAGACCAAATATTCAAAGTTGCCCTTAGGACTGCAGCTTCCTTGCACATGTCCACGCCTCCTGTAAATACAAAAGAGCATTTCCATCTTCCCTTCCATTCTTGTGCCATCTTTGGTCTGAAGCCCCAACTACAGGCAGACACTCCCTGCTCAAACACAGGCCATGCCAGCCAGAACAGTAGGCAAGCTGTCCAAAGACCTATCACGCTATCTGTTACCTCAGACCCAATTCTCATAGTTGCCCAAAGCACTGCAACACAGTATAAGATAAAATTTCCTCTACTAATTTACATGGGTCCAAAAAATACAGACAATTCCCAAGTGTCCTTTTCCTGCCTCATCTCTGAGCCCCAGGCCCTATTCACAATGAAACCCCTTCTCAACCATATGCCATGTTTGCCAGAAGACCACTTAGGCTGTCCACAGATCTACTACACTGTTATCCTTGATACAAATTTCAGAGTTTTCCCTAGCACTAGACTAGATCACAAGAGGCAGTTTCACCTTTCTTCTGTCAAGTGTCCTGTGGATTGCTAAAATCATCTTTTCCTAGATTCCTTTTCCCCAATCCTCCAAAACCAGCAAACATTCCCCCATAAACACACCCACCAAACAAAACAGTAAAAGAGGCAACACTCAGCCAACACACTCTCTGAAAAATCCAGAGAACATAAACCTAAAATCAAAACTTCCAACCAAAGAAGACAAACCCAGAAATCAGCACTTCTAATATAATCACAACAAACCTAGATGCCTAGACACCAGCTTAGGAACATAATCAATAACAGCCAAGAGAATGCCACCAACAGAACTAAGCTACCCTCCCACGGCAAATCTTCAATAGTCCAACAAGGGCTGCACAAGGCACACCAGGACACTCCAGAGTTTCAAGTTGYAACTAGGAGATGGCTACCCTTGTCATGTCCTGCTAAAATGCCAAGTCCAGGAATAAGAACCCCATTTCAAACAATTCTGGCAATTCAGAGCCTGCTTCTGTGGTTGCTCATATATCATCCTCCGCTAGACGGGCTTAGTCAGACCAGCATGGTAATGTGTGTTTTATTCTGCATTATGCAGAAATCTACAAGTTGAAATAGTTTGGTTTAGGATAGGAAATGAAATTGCCTCTCAGTGACAGGAATGGCCAAGCCTACTTTGTATTTGGACTTTTTTTTTTCATTGTTTATGCTTTTATTTGGATTCTAAATCTAGAAAACTATGAAAAGGGGGAGAGAAAATTGATATAAATAACCACCCGGCCTGTTAGAACAGCAATGGGAACCAGCCTAACRCACACTAGGAAGTGAGTACAATGTCAATAGATACCCAAAGGGCGTGGGTAGCTCTGTCTGGACTGGGAGTTGTTAYGTCAAAACACGCGTCTGCCTATTCTCCCAATACTGGGATTAAAGACATGCACCACCGTCCCACATCCGGTTAATGTTCCTTCCATTAAAAGGGGAATAAGATATTCTGAGTACAAGAGAAGGAAGGTTAGATCCTAAACACAGAACTATCTATAGCACCTACTGCACAAGTTCACTGTAGCAGTATCTGAGACCTAGAAAAACACAGGATGATTCATTCCTTCAACCTTGTAGATAAAGTTGAAAACCAAGTTTGAGATTTAAAAAAAAAAAAAAATTACATCAAGAATTTACTAAAAGATACCAGCATAAACTTTAATATCCGAAGTAAAAAAAGAAAAAAAAGCTCCTTTCAAAACTGTCCATGAAGCCAGGCGGTGGTGGCGCACGCCTTTAATCCCAGCACTTGGGAGGCAGAGGCAGGCGGATCTCTGAGTTCGAGGCCAGCCTGGTCTACAGAGCTCCAGGACAGCCAGGGTTACACAGAGAAACCCTGTCTCGAAAAACCAAACCAAACCAAAACAACAACAACAACAACTGTCCATGAAGCTGTCTCCTTGTATTGCTCTCATCAGGTATGTCTGGTTAACGCTGGCCCTCTGGCCCTCGTGTGTTCATGCTCACTGACTCTCATTTGGAAGGTTTTAGAAGGTTTCTTTTGAAAACTCTACAAGATCATATGAATAGCTCCACTCTATTTAAACCTAATCTCTGACATCAGAACAGAGTACTCTCTTAGTAAAATAAGGGTCATTCTAGCCAGGCCTCATGACTACAAAGAAACCCTGTCAAAAAARAAAGAAAGAAAGAAAGAAAGTCATTGTTCAAAGATGACCTTCCCAGTCGGATTTCTGAGTTCGAGGCCAGCCTGGTGCACAGAGTGAGTTCCAGGACAGCCAGGGCTACACAGAGAAACCCTGTCTTGATAAAGCAAAAACAAAAACAAAACCTGCAGAGGACAAGTATGGTAACCTTTGCCCCGTGCCTTGCCTACCCCACTCAGCAGCACCGAAACCTTGCTTCCACGGCATCACTTTGGTAAAGTGTTGTAAAAGGGATTCCTTAAGAGGGAGTGCTAGGAAGGCCAAGACCTGACATTCTAAATAGAGGGKAGCAYTGCTGGCTGGCAGAAGACAGTATCTATTTCTGCCTGCCTCTGCAGGCGGCTCCACACGCTGTCCCTCAGGCTGTTTCTGTCTACAGAAATGAGAAGAGCTTAGGTCCTTGGGAGAACACATGTGCCTGTTCTATACTGGAGGTTTAATATTGGTCTAGCATGTGCTGAAATGAGAGTAGTCGACTATGGTGTTACTGAAGACAGGTTGCRTGCAGAAACTCTGCGTGTGGGAGTGTCGTTTGCAGACAATGAGGCAGGGAGGAAAAAGGTGCCATCCCTGCGCTGATAGTCTTGGGTTCTATAAGAAAGCAGGCTGAGCAAGCCAGGGGAAGCAAGCCAGTAACATCGCTCCATGGCCTCTGCATCAGCKCCTGCTTCCTGACCTGCTTGAGTTCCAGTCCTGACTTCCTTTGGTGATGAACAGCAATGTGGAAGTGTAAGCGGAATAAACCCTTTCCTCCCCAGCTTGCTTCTTGGTCATGATGTTTGTGCAGAATAGAAAACCTGACTAAGACAAATGGTAAAAAGTAGAGCAATTGCAATGCATCAATAAAATGGGTAAATTTTTAAAACAAAAACCCCCAAAACAAACAAACAAACAAACAAACAAACAAA
>BDUI01006045.1:76803-87889 GCA_002335545.1 Apodemus speciosus
TGGCCTCGAACTCAGAAATCCACCTGCCTCTGCGTCCCGAGTGCTGGGATTACAGGTGTGTGCCACCACCGCCCGGCACCCAGGCGACTTTTTTTTTTTTTTTTTTTGAGTCCCCAGAGATCTTATTCTGGGGACCTGAGTTTGCTTGCCCAGACCCAGCAGCAGCAAAGATGGAGGGGGGGGGAGTGCAGGATCCCCTACCTTATTAATGTTTATATATTTGTGGTGTGCTGTTGGAAGCTGTTTGCCACCTCTCTGAAAAGAGAGAGAGAAAGTCTGTCTAGCAGGCAGAGTCAATGCAGGTCAAGGCCTGTTGGTAGATTTCTCAGCCTGCTGAGGCATGGAATGATACGGGGAGCTGCATTTGAGGCTCACAGCTAGGAGCTGAAGGTTCTATTGACCTTCTTGGAAGGAACAGAGGATTTTCTTGGTGAGAACAAATGTCTTGTGTATATTTTAGCAAACCGTTTCTGTTAGCCTGTGGTCTTGCTTTTCATGGTACTATAGGATAAGAAGGCTATGAGAAGTATACTTGCTGCTGCCATGGTATTCACCAGCAGGGCTCCGACCCCTGTCTCTTGCATGTTGTTTCTGTCTTTTCTATAATCAGCCTCACTCCCCCATCGGAGGACTGTTTGATTTCATACCAGATGGTCTGGTACATTATGACCCATGGTAGTTCATTTTTTTTGTCCACTTGAAATGAGCTAGGGTCGCTGAGCAGTGGTGGTGCACGCCTTTAATTCCAGCACTCAGGAACAAAGGGAGGCAGATTTCTGAGTTCGAGACCAGCCTGGTCTATAGAGTGAGTTCCAGGATGGCCAGGGCTATAGAGAGAAACCCTGTCTTGAAAATCAAAAACAAAAACAAAAAGAAAAAAGAAAAAAAGAAACGAGCCAGGGTCATCTGGAAAAAGAGAACCTCAATTGAGGAAATTCATACAAAAAGGGATTGTTAGCCTAATTAGTGGGAGATTTTCTTGACTGATGTTTGATTTGTGAGAGTCAGCCCATACTGGACACCTTGGCAGGTTGTTCTGAGACATATAAGAAAGGCGTGTGAAAGAGCTGGTTTCCTGGCACCCTGAGTAAGACCACACAACTCCCCTTCAGAGGACCTGAGTTTAGTTCCCCAAACCTACAAGATGCATAGTTAAACTGTATGTCACATTAGCTACATGGAGAATACATGCCGTTAGATTGTGTTCTGTATGTGAACCTTCATTCATGTACATTCATATGTGTGTGTGTACATGTGCATGAACACACACACACACACACACACTCACGAATATAAAAGGCTAAATATCTCATTAAGAAAAGTAGCTGAACAAGTCTGGAGACTAAAGAAGTATAAAGCTCCATTGCCTCAACTGTACTTTCTGCTTCCAGATTCCTACATTGGTTTAATATTTTCTCTGGTTTCCCTCCATAATAGTGTTTAATAAGTAAGTATAAGTTAAGTAAAGACTTTTCCCTCCTGATTGCTTTTCCTCATGGTATTTATCTCGGTGACAGAAAGCAAACTAATATAGACATTTGTACCTAAATCATGGGAATATTGTTGGACATGTTTCACGTACTGATTAGGTGATGATAGTGGATGTCTTTTGAACTTCTGGCTGTAATAGCCATAGAGTGTTTAGAGCCTAGTAAGGTGTTGTATCAACTTTAAATAAAATGCTGAGAGCAATGACCATGATAGGGACCTGGCTTACGAATCCATAAATACACCTGTTAGGGCCATGTATGTGGTTTATTTGTATTAATCATACATTATTTCTGGATATCTGGGGAAGACAAATCATTAAAGATTTACAATTGAAAAGTATTTCTGAAGTGAAATATTGGTTTTATCATATCAACTAATCAGATGATATGAGAAATCAAATGTGATAAAAATTATTCCTGCTACCAAACTTTCTTAAAATATATATATTTATTTATATTTGTTTTTCTTTCTTTTTTTCTTTTTTCTTCTTTCTTTCTTTCTTTTTTTTTTCCGAGACAAGGTTTCTCTGTGTAGTCTTGGCTGTCCTGGAACTCACTCTATAGACCAGGCTGGCCTTGAACTCAGAAATGCACCTGCCTCTGTCTCCCAAGTGCTGGGATTAAAGGCACATGCCACCACCACCCAGCTTAAAAATATTTCTTTAGGATCAGTAAAATAAAATTGTTTTCCATAAAAATCAAAGGCTATACTTTATGACCAAGTAGAATCATATAATATGCAATAGTCTCCACGGGGTTATTGTTTTGGCAGTATAGAAACTATGGGATTGGAAATGTCATATGGAGAACACCTTGGACTTGGCCCACTGTAGAGGTATTGGAGTTACTGAAGAGAGGCCATTTACAATGGATGGCACCTCCTTAGCTATAGAAGAAACCCCAGATTAAAGGTATTATAGAAATATGGTGAGGCTTGGCACCATGTGGCATGGCAGGGTTGCATTATGTAAAGGGGATAGGGAAGATCATTGCTAAAAGTGTGATTCTAGTTGCAGGAGAATCCCAGCAAGTCAGTGATCCTCAGACATTGGCATGGATTTTTTTAACCAGCAGCGTGTGTGGGATAACTGGACCTCAGTCTATGCTATAATCTGTGTTTGTGCTGTGGGGGGCAAATCTAGAGAATTCTAATTGCAAAATCACCTTTCAACACTGAAGATTTGAGGTCCAACACTGGACATTGAGTTCTTATTTATACTGGATTTTTTTTTTTTTTTTTGGATTTGCTTTGGAACAGTGCAAGGGTTCTTCCTCTTAAAAGAAGAAAATGTAACTTGGTTTTGATTTTTCTGGAGCCCACAGTTCAAAAAATGGATATATTAAGGAAACACTAATAATTTAATATTTGGTTAGGCAGTGCTGGTGCATGCCTTTAATCCCAGCACTTGGGAGGCAGAGGCAGGCAGATTTCTGAGTTCGAGGCCAGCCTGGTCTACAGAGTGAGTTCCAGGACAGCCAGGGCTATGCAGAAAAACCCTGTCTCGAAAACACAAAAACAAAAATTAAAAAAATATATAATGTTTGATTTTTGAAAGAATGAAGGACCTTTAAAACATGAATTGTTTTATATTATAATAATAACATTAAATCTTGGGGGCAATGTAAAAAGGAAAGCTTAAGAATTGATAATGACATATTTGCCAGTTGAGTTGAGTCGATGTCAATTGTTCTGGCTACATTTTTTTTTCATGAAAATGGCACAAGTGATAGTTATCCGGGAGGGAAACCATAATTCAGAAAGAGCGTACATCAGATTGGACTGTACACAAGTGTGTAGGGAAATATGATAATGATTGATGTGGGCTCTGTTAAGATCTACCTATAGTCAGGCAGTCCTGAGAAAGAGGACAGATTATAAGTCCAGAGAGAAAGCCAGTAGGTAGAATAGTCCCAAGGACTCAGTTTTCATTTCTGGCTCCAAGAATTCTATTCTGCTTCATTTTCAGACTTTTCTTCCCTCAATGATTCACAGTGGGCTAAATGTTTAAGCCAAATATACCCTGTCGTCCTCATGGTGATTTGGTTATGCTCTTTATCACAATAATAGAAAACCAAGTAAGACATAGCCCACTCCGTAACTGTTGACATGTGTGTACCAAGATTTCAAAGGACAAGATTTCATTCTTCACCCCTTACAATACTTAAGGCTTTGTTGTTGTTCCTCATTATATATTACAGGATAGATGGCCCTGACTGCCCAGATACTTCTGTCTGCCATACCTGTATATCACTGTAGGAGAACTAGGAATAGGTGTGTGCACTACTATGTCTGCTGAGGATATGGGTTTTGTGGGTGCAAATTGATGTCTTCACAATAAGATTGCAAGAACTTTAAACAAGAACTCTGTTCCCATCTGAAGTAAGCTATTATTTATAATATTTTTCATACTGTAAGGCAATGTAAAATACACAGAGTATGCTAGTGAATACAATATGAGTTCTTTTAAACAAGGAAGACAAAACCCTTATTTCCTCATAGGAAGTGTTGATGGTAAATTCCAGAAGTTGCATAAATTATTCAAAAATAAACATATGAATGTCCTTATTTCTTATTGGATGTTTTCTCTACTTACATTTCAAATGTTATCCCCTTTCCTAGTCCCCCTCCCTGGAAACCACCTATCCCATCCCCCTCCCCCGATTCTATGAGGATGTTCCCCCACCCACCCACTTCCGTCTCCACTCCCTGGCATTCCTCTACACTGGGACATCCAGCTTTTACAGAACCAAGGACCTCTCTTCCCATTGCTGCCCAACAAGACCATTCTCTGCTACATATGCTGCTGGAGCCATGGGTCCCTCAATGAGTACTCCTTGGTTGGTGGATTAGTCCCTGGGAGCTCTGGAGATTCTGATTGGTTGATATTGTTCTTCTTCCTATGGGCTTTCAAACCCCTTTAACTCTTTCAGTCCTTCTCCCAACTCATCCACTGGGGACCCCATGCTCAGTCCATTGGTTGGCTGCAAGGATCTGCATTTGTATATGTCAGGCTCTGTCAGAGGCTCTCAGGATGCAGCTATACCAAGCTCCTGTCAGCAAGCATTTCTTGACATCAAAAAGAGTGTCTGGGTTGGTGACTGTATATGGGACGGATCCCTAGGTGGGGCAGTTTCTGGATGGCATTTTCTTCAGTCTCTGTTCCACACTTTGTCTCTGTATCTCCCCCCATGAGTATTTTGATGCTTCTTCTAAGAAGGATGGAAACATCAACACTTTGGTCTTCCTTTTCCTTGAGCTTCATGTGGTCTCTGTATTGTATATTGGGTATTCCGAGCTTTTGGGCTAATATCCACTTATCATTGGGTGCATACCATGTGTGTTCTTTTGTGATTGGGTTACCTCACTCAGGATGATATTTTCTAGTTCCATCCATTTGCCTAAGAATTTCATGAAGTCATTGTTTTTAATAGCTAAGTAGTACTCCACTATGCAAATGTACCACATTTTCTGTATCCATTCTTCTCTTGAGGGACATCTGGATTCTTTCCAGCTTCTGGCTATTATAAATAAGGTGGCTATGATCATAGTAGAGCATGTGTCCTTGTTATATGTTGGAGCATCTTTTGGGTAAATGCCCAGGAGTGGTGTAGCTGGGTTCTTTGATAATACTATGTCCAAGTTTCTGAGGAACCTGAGACAGATTTCCAGAGGGCTTGTATAAGTTTACAATCCCACAAATATTGGAGAAGTGTTCCTCTTTCTCCACATCCTTGCCAGCATCTGCTCTCGCCTGAGTTTTTGATCTTAGCCACTCTGACTGGTGTGAGGTAGAATCTCAGGGTTGTTGATTTTGCATTAGCCTGATGACTAAGGATGTTGAACATTTCTTTAGGTTCTTCTTGGTCATTTGAGATCCCTCACTTGAGAATTCTATGTTTAGCTCTGTACTCCATTTCTTAAGTAGGGTTATTTGATTCTCTGGAGTCTAACTTCTTGATTTCTTTGTATACATTTGGATATTAGTCCTCTATTGGATATAGAATTGGTAAAGATCTTTCCCCAATCTGTTGGTTGCCATTTTGTCCTATTGACAGTGTCCTTTGTCTTACAGAATCTTTGCAATTTTATGACCCCATTTGTTGATTCTTGATCTTAGAGAAGAAGCCATTGGCATTCTGTTCAGGAAATTTTGCCCTATACCCATGCGTTTGAGGCTCTTCCCCACATTCTCCTCTATAAGTTTCAGTGTATCTGGTTTTATGTGGATATCCTTGATCCACTTGGACTTGAGGTAAGTATGGAGCAATTTACATTTTTCTACATGCTGACCTCCAATTGAACCAGCACCATTTGTTAAAAGTGCTATCTTTTTTTCCACTAGATGGTCTTAGCACCCTTGTCAAAGATCAAGTGACCATAGGTGTGTGGGTTCATTTCTGGGTCTTCAATTCTATTCCATTGATCTACCTGCCTGTCTCTGAACCAATGCCATACAGATTTTATCACTATAGTGGAAGTTGAACAATGTTCTACTCAGTAGTGATAACTTGGTCAAGGAAGGAAGAAAGAAAGAAATTAAAGATTTCTAAAATTTAATGAAACTGAAAAGAAAGAAATTAAAGATTTTTAAAATTTAATGAAACTGAAGACACATCATACCAAAACTTATGGCATTCGATGAAAGCAGTGCTAAGAGGAAAACTCATAGCAATAAGTGCCTCCAAAAAGAATCTGGAGAGAGTATGCACTAGCATCTTGACAGCACACATGAAAGCTTTAGAACAAAAAGAAGCAAATATACCTAAGAGGAATAGAGGGCAGGAAATAATCAAAATCAGGGCTAAAATCAACAAAATAGAAACATAAAGAACTATATAAACAATCAACAAAACCAGGAGCTGGTTCTTTAAGAAAATCAATAAGATAGATTAACCCTTAGCCAAACTAAGCCAGAAGGTACAGAAACTATATCAAAATTAATAAAATCAGAAATGAAAATGGAGACAAAACACTGGAAACTGAGGAAATTAAAAAAAAATCATCATATTCTACTATAAAACACTATACTCAACAAAATTGGAAAATCTGAATGAAACGGACAATTTTCTAGACAGATACCAGGTGCCAAAGTTAAATCAGGATCAGATAAATGATCTAAACAGTCCCATAACCCCTAGAGAAATACAAACAGTCATTAATAGTCTGCCAACTGAAAAAAAATAAAACAAAACAAAACCCAATACCAGATGGGTTTAGTGCAGAGCTCTATCAGACCTTCAAAGAAGACCTAATACCAATACTTTTCAAACTATTCCACAAAATAGAACAAAAGGAACACTACCCAATTCGTTCTATGAAGCCACAATTACACTTATACCTAAACCACACAAAGATCAAATAAAGAAAGAGAACTTCAGACCAATTTCTTTTATGAGCATGGATGCAGAAATACTCAATAAAATTCTCTCTTGGAATTTCCAATTCCAAGAACACATCAAAATGATCATTCACCAAGTTCAAGTAGGCTTCATCCCAGGGATGCAGGGATGTTTCAATATATGGAAATCCATCAATGCAATCCACTACATAAACGAATTCAAAGAAAAAAAACCACATAATTATTTCAATGAATGTTGAAAAAGCATTTGACAAAATTCAACACCCCTCTATGTTAAAAAGTCTTGGAAAGATCAGGAATTCATACCTAAACATAGTAAAAGCAATATGTAGCAAACCAGTAGAAAACATTAAATTAAATGGAGAGAAACTTGAAACAATCCCACTAAAATCATGGACTAGACAAGGTTGCCCTCCCTCTTCCTATCTATTCAATATAGTACTAAAAGTCCTAGCTAAGCCAGGCAGTGGTGGCACGCACCTTTAATCCCAGCACTTCGGAGGCAGAGACAGACGGATTTCAGAGTTCCAGGCCAGCCAGGGATACACAGAGAAACCCAGTCTTGAAAAACGAAACAAAACAAAAAAGAAAAGAAAAGAAAAAGAAAGAAAGTCCTAGTTAGAGCAACTAGATAACAAAAGGAGGTCAAAGGGATATAAATTGGAAAGGAAGAAGTCAAAACATCACTGTTCTCAGATGATATGATAGTATACTTAAGTGACTCCAAAAACTCCACCAGAGAAATCCTACAGCTTATAAACACTTTCAGCAAAGTGGCTGGATATAAAATTAACTCAAACAAATCAGTAGCCTTCCTCTACTCAAAGTATAAACAGGCTGAGAAATAAATTAGGGAAATGACTACCATCACAATAGTCACAATAAAAAATATATTCGTGTGACTCTAAACAAAGAAGTGAAAGATCTGTGACAAGAACTTCAAGTCCTCAGAAGATGAAAAGATCTTCCACGCTCATGGATTGGCAGGATTAATATACTAAAATTGGACATCTTGTGAAAAGCAGTCTACAAACTCAATGCAATACCCATCCAAATTCCAACTTAATTCTTCATAGAGTTATCAAGATCAATTCTCAAATTCATTTAGAAAAACGAAAAGCCCAGAATAGGGAAAACTATTCTCAAAAATAAGAGTTCTGGATGAATCACCATCCTTAATATCAAGCTGTACTACAGATCAATAGTGATAAAATCTTCATGGTATTGTTATAGTGACAGGCAAGTAGATCAATGGAATAGAATTGAAGACTCAGAAATGAACCTACAGACCTATGGTCACTTGATCTTTAGACAAAGGAGCTAAAACCATCTAGTGGGAAAAAGACAGCATTTTCAACAAATGGTACTGGTTAAATTGGAGGTCAGCAAATCGCTCCATATTTACCTCCCTGTACAAAGCTCAAGTCCAAGTGGATCAAGGACCTACACATAAAGCCAGATACACTGAAAATTATAGAGGAGAATGTGGGGAAGAGCCTCAAATATATGGGTACAGGGGAAAATTTCCTGAACAGAATATCAATGGTTTATGCTCTAAGATCAAGAATCGACAAAGGGGACTTCATAAAATTGCAAAGCTTCTGTAAAGCAAAGAACATTGTCAATAGGACAAAACAGCTACCAACAGATTGGGAAAAGATCTTCACCAACCCTACATCTGACACAGGGCTAATATCCAATATATACAAAGAAATCAAGAAGTTAGACTCCAGAGAACCAAATAACCCTATTAAAAATGTGTAACAGAGCTAAACAGAGAATTCTCAACTGAGGAAATTCAAAGGGCTGAAAATTACCTAAATAAATGTTCAACATCTTAGTCATCAGTGAAATGCAAATCAAAACAACCCTGAGATTCTACCTCACACCAGTCAGAATGGCTAAAATAAAAAAACTCAGGTGACAGCAGATGCTGGTGATGATGTGGAGAAAGAGGAACATTCCTCCATTGCTGGTGGGATTGCAAGCTGGTACAACCACTCTGGAAATCAGTCTGAAGGTTCCTCAGATAATTGGACATAGGACCTGAGGACCCAGCTATACCACTCCTGGACATATACCCAGAACATGCTCCAACATGTAATAAGGACACATGCTCCACTATTTTCATAGCAGTCATATTATAGTAGCCAGGAGCTAGAAACAACCCATATGTCCCTCAACAGAGGAATGGATACAGAAAATGTGGTACATTTACACAGTCAAATACTACTCAGCTATTAAAAGCAATGACTTCATGAAATAATTAGGCAAATGTATGGAACTTGAAAATATAATTCTGAGTGAGGTAACTCAGTCACAAAAGAACACACATGCTATGTACCCATTGATAAGTGGATATTAACCCAAAAGTTTGGAATACCCAAGATTCAATCCACAGACCAAATGAAGCCTAAGAAAAAGGAAGACCAAAATGTACATGCTTCAGTGCTTCTTAAAAGGGTGAACAAAATACTCACAGAGGGAAATATGGAGACAAAGTATGGAACAGAGGCTGAAGAAAAAGCCGTCCAGAGACTGCCCCACTTGGGAATCTGTCGCATATACAACTACTAAACCTGGACACTATTGAGGATGCTGGGAAGTGCTTGCTGACAGGAGCCTGATACGACCATCTCCTGAGAGGCTCTGCCAGAGCCTGACAAATCCAGAGGTGGATGCTTGCAGCCAACATTGCACTGAGCTCGGGGGTCCCTGATGGAAGGGTTGGCAAAAGGTTTCAGAAGCTGAGGGGATTTGCAGCCCCAAAGAATACACATGGAGGGACCCATGGCGTTGGCAGTATATGTGGCAGAGGATGGCTTAGTTGGACATCAGTGGTAGGAGAGGCCCTTGGGCCTGGGGGTGTTTGATACCCCAGCGTAGGGGAATGCCACGGTGGGAGGACTGGAATGGGTGAGTGGAGGAGCACCCTCATAGAGGCAGGAGGGGGATGGGATTGGAGGTTTCTGAAGGGGAGACCTGGAAAGGGAAAAACATTTGAACTGTAAATAAAGAATATATATATGCATATATATATATATGCAATCAATGAAGCAAGATACTCTGTCTCCAGAGCCTATTCTCATAATTACTCTTCTCCCCTGCCTCTAGTAGTAGTTGTGATAATGGAGCATGATAAACAAGGCAACTCTAGGTACAAGCAGGCCTTGTTTGAGATTTCAAATATGGTATTTATCAGTGACCTCATGTAATCTGAATTCTTTGTGACTCAAATTTTTACATGGAATACATGGATAATAACATGTTTAGTAAGGTTGTTTTGAAGATAGCATCTGTGAAATCTGAATAATAATAGTGAAAAATAAAATCTTTTGCTTTTCATTTAAAATTAAAAAAAAAAAAACAAACAAATCAGTAGCCTTCCTCTACTCAAAGAATAAACAGGCTGCAAAGGGAATTAGGGAAACGACACCCTTCACAATAGTCACAAATAATAAAAAATACCTTGGTGTGACTCTAATCAAGCAAGTGAATGATCTGTATGACAAGAACTTCAAGTCTCTGAAGAAAGAAATCAAAGAAGATCTCAGGAGATGGAAATTTCTCCCATGCCCATGCATTGGCAGGATTAATATAGTAAAAAGGGCCATCTTGTCAAAAGTAATCTACAGATTCAATGCAATCCCCATCAAAATAAACTTTGTGGAATAAGATTTCTCATTTTTACAAAATGAATTTTCGTTGTTTTATTTGTAGTTGTGTTTTGCCTGAATGCATGACTGTGTACTCACCTTATCTAGTGGCTAGGAAGACCAGGACGTGGTATCAGAGCATCTGGAACTGCATTTACAGATAGTTTTGAAGCTGTATTATATATTAGCAAGGGAACCTCCATGATCTGTTAGAATCTCTGGTGTTCTTAATTGCTGGGGTATTTTCCACTGCATGCTTTCTATTCTTGATAATGTTTCCTGTCCTATAAAGTCTAGGTTACCTGAAGGCCAGACTCTTACTGCTCATTGAAAAGTAGAATTCTCCTGCAACTGGGAGAATTAGCCTCAGGCAGAGATGAACTCCCTAGTTTTTTGTTTGTTTGTTTGTTTGTTTGTTTTTCCAGAATACAATGTGGTTATTTGTGCAACCATACACACATAACCAACAAAAAAAGGACACGGAAAGTTGTACTCATATCTTAAAGATTACTTATTACTATAGACATAATAAGATAAGGATGAAGGAGATAATCTAGGAAGGGATAGAGCGGGGGGGGGG
>BDUI01006046.1:75604-90041 GCA_002335545.1 Apodemus speciosus
ACAGAAAGACACCAGTAAATGTCAGGTACCATTAATATGATGAGATTCTTCTAACTACATTGCCATCAGTAAGTTATCCAAAAAGCCATTTTATTATAAAATAAGCTATCTAAGCCAGGTGGGGTAGCAGAAAGAACAGTAATATCAGTCTAATATTGTAAATATAACATTTTCAGATGTATTTGCCATCTCRCAAACTTACTGATGAATAAGCTCACCCTTCCTAGATCTTTCTGAACTCTGKCTGGCTGCTTCAACTCAGAAGTTATGGCTCAAACCCCTCTCCCAGCTAACTGATACAGTCTGGATTCTCTCGGGTTGTCACTGAATTGTTCTGTTTGTCCTAAAACTAACTCKGGTGATTTGTTCTAATCTCTGGCTCTTTCTTATTCTTATATTTTAACTGACTCTGCAGACCTATACTGCAAGAACTGCACAAACTGAACAGAACATCTAAACTCAACATCACTCTAGTCACTGCCCTGACTGTGCTGATTCCAAATTGACTGACTCCCCATGCACTGCTCTTTAATAGCCTCTCCTTCCTATGCTGTTCTCATGAGTATTGGGTGTATCCTATCTCTGATTCATTCTCTCAAATTTTACTGTGATTGGTCACTTTATCTGTTCTTCAATTATATGTCACTTTCAAACATGCCTTCTTTCTAATACAGACTAGTTTTATTTTAAAGATGTGTAATAAGGGCATGTCTGTATTCCAGCTGAAGTGATTAAAGGTGTGCCATTCTAGTGTGATCAAAGAAACCTATAAGACCTCTGTATGTGTTCCCATGCCAAAGCAGCCTTTTTGCTGGATTAAAATTCATCAGGATAGTACTTAGAAAAATATCTAGATTTAAGTACATTACAACATCAAAGCCCCAATTTCATACAACATATGAGCTTAATAAATGTTTGTCAAATAATTGAATTTAGCAACTAATAATTTATTTTAATATAAAAATAGATCAAGATTTTTACATTTAAAAGTGCAATTAGAATATGAAATACTGAATCTTTAAGGATAAATCTGAATGTGTTATGGAAAACAATAAATAAAGAAAACACATTGCAAAGACTAGTATCCTGTCATCAAATGTCCTACCATATTCTAGAAACATTGAGCAGATGTTATTATTAAAGAAAAATACATCATCAATGTGTTGAAAGCAATCTCTATTTAACAAGAAAAAAACAAATTGTTTCAACATTTCATGCAAATAAATACATAAATATAAAAGGCCAACTTTGTTTTGAGATCTCTGCTTTCCACTATGGAAGCTTTAGTTTTAGATGGCTTATCTGCTCATTTTATCTAAAGAATAATTTAAATATGAAACAATCCTTGAAATCAGAATACAGTGCTATTATTTCCCAAGTGCTCATAAAAAGTAATTATCCACGAACTCCTAATCTCCATCTAAAGCCAGGGTCTTTTGATCTGTTTATTTCATAAGGAATGTTACTCACTCATACAACTACAATGATTCTAGGTCTTTTACTATGTTTTGGAGAGCTATAGAGGACAACACCGAATTTCATAAACAGAAATTCATCTGCACCAACACCATGCTGAGGTGTTGATTTAGTAGACAGTATAGTGAACTGATATAGCAAATAATTTAAATGTACAAAAAGTGAAAAAAATAAATGATTATTCTTAATTCTTTTTTAATTACAACATTCCCTCCATACCCTGAGGATCATATTTCTGGGTAACTTCCGTAGAATGTCAGTTTGGAAGCAGGTCTTAATATCATAAAATGATAAGAGTGCTATGGCAATCACAGTTGTATTTGAAGATGGGTGTAGTGGCTCACRTCTTAAATCCCAGAACTCAGGGAATAGATAAAAAAGGATTGCAAAGAATTTGAGGCCAGCCTTGGATAGATAATGAGTTATAGTCTAACTAAACCAGGATGAGAAACTTTTAATGGACCTAGTTCTTCTGGAATATTTAGCAAGTAATTTATATGAAGAAAAACAAAAGGCTAAGTAAATATGGATCATGGTAGAAACAGGCAGCACAAATTAAAAGCATTGACATGATGAGTTGGACTGATGACTGAAACTAGAGCTGGAGGAAGGTGGAGGCTAAGGCATGGTGATGTTAGAATCTTACACTGGCACAGAAAGATGCACTCCCCATCAGGACGTATTGGGGTAAGTTATCTAATGCAGCATATATTATGCCTAGTCACCAACTCCATAACTTCACCTTAAGATATGAGGTATCAATATTGGACAAATTTGGGTCAGATAGAATGGGACAATCTAGACAAGATGAAAAGCAGTATTGGTAGAAACAGAAATTATGTTAAGTGAAACAAGACTATGCCTTTTCTCAATCAACAGAGGCAATGAACTATTCCAAGGATSCTTAACCAAACTGACAAAATCCTAATTGCCCAGATTCATATTTCTCTTGTACAACACTCATTAGAGTAAGCTTTGATTTCTCTCAGAAAACGTCTGTAGTCTCCTAGCCAAATATGAAATGACTTTCTCTTGAAAATATAGAGCAGTAAAGTTTTCCTAAACCATGGAATTGGTGCATAATTTACATGTTCTCATTGATAAATTCTTGTTAAATCTGGAGATCTAGATAGGATAAACGTGAACCCTACCATTTTTTTTTTACCCAGGAAACTGGAAACAGTGCAAAATTATACCATATTGAGATTTGTAGACTATAAATCTAAATTTGTTTTAAGTATGAAATATGGTTGCAAACTTTATAATAGATTATCATAAACTTCCTGGGGTGTAACCATTTAGATAAAAGGTATAATCTCTTACTTCATACTGTAAAACAATCTGAGAAGCATAGATCTAGGGAGTAGGATTGCTAAATTAAAAAAAAAATACATTAAATTTACATTTAACACAGTCATACAGTAAGATAGATATGGTATCAAAGACCATATCCATTGAATGATAAACACATTTTACAAAACACAATATACTAAAATAAGGAGATAATATCAACCTTTGAAAAGAAAAGCTTTTACTTTCAGCAAAATTGATGAAATGGATGGCTGAGACAGGACATAGTGTACTTTGCAGCTCTCGGGCTAAATCCAGAACCTAGAAGAATGTATGTAATCATGTTACCAAGAGATTATAACTTCTAGCCCAAACTGTAAATAGTTTTTATGGTAATAAGATATTTAACTACTGCAATTCTTAAGTATCTTTCTTGTACCCAGATTCTACATTCGCTAGCATTTTCCTGGTGTGTTCTTTGACATTTGCAAATGTTCTTGAACATTTTCATAGAAGAACTTGGAGTTTCATGAGTAACTTGGGGTCCATACCTGCACCAGAAGAAATGCCTATGATCATGTTGATAACAGATGACTATGAAGAATGGAGTCCTGGACTCTAATTCTCAAAGGTGAGTGGGATCACTTTGCTGCAAAACCTTCTATATCTTTCATAATTTTATTTCCTATCCCCGTTAGCATGAATAAATAGCTTCCTTTCTAAATGGAAAGCTTATTACATGAGGAAAAAATCACTGTAAACATCTTGGGAAAATATTTTAAAATCCATTTTCAAAGTAGGACTTCAGAAAAAAAGGATACATTTAACAATTTTGCTAACATCTGTGAAATTTCACTTATATTTAACCATAGCTGTGAATATCTCCCCAGGGCACCTAACATTCTATTTTAATTATGCCACTTTCTAAAAAAAAATCCTGTTTCAGAATCTCACAAAGCATACATGATGTGGAAAGACTTGTTAAACCACCTCCACATTTTAACAATAAGACAAACATGAGATCATCGCACTTCTTAGGGCTTATTAGCACAGAATTGGTCCAAGGCCATTGTTTGCAGAAAACATTTATGTTGATGGTCTCTCCTTTGCCATTAGAGGATGTCTTTCTCAAATTTGCTTTACACAAGTTCTATAGTCAATCTGGGTTTCATAAAATTAAACTGCATTTCATTATTTTTGATGTTTTTCTTTTCATTGAATATATTCTTTATTTACGTTTCAAATATTATTCTCTTTCCCAGTTTTCCCTTCTCCCAATAAAACGCCTATCCCACCCCCTCCCCCTTGCTTCTATAAGGATGTTCCTCCATCCAACCCACTCCCATATGCCCTCCCTGGATTTCCCTACACTANCTTAACCAAACTGACAAAATCCTAATTGCCCAGATTCATATTTCTCTTGTACAACACTCATTAGAGTAAGCTTTGATTTCTCTCAGAAAACGTCTGTAGTCTCCTAGCCAAATATGAAATGACTTTCTCTTGAAAATATAGAGCAGTAAAGTTTTCCTAAACCATGGAATTGGTGCATAATTTACATGTTCTCATTGATAAATTCTTGTTAAATCTGGAGATCTAGATAGGATAAACGTGAACCCTACCATTTTTTTTTTACCCAGGAAACTGGAAACAGTGCAAAATTATACCATATTGAGATTTGTAGACTATAAATCTAAATTTGTTTTAAGTATGAAATATGGTTGCAAACTTTATAATAGATTATCATAAACTTCCTGGGGTGTAACCATTTAGATAAAAGGTATAATCTCTTACTTCATACTGTAAAACAATCTGAGAAGCATAGATCTAGGGAGTAGGATTGCTAAATTAAAAAAAAAATACATTAAATTTACATTTAACACAGTCATACAGTAAGATAGATATGGTATCAAAGACCATATCCATTGAATGATAAACACATTTTACAAAACACAATATACTAAAATAAGGAGATAATATCAACCTTTGAAAAGAAAAGCTTTTACTTTCAGCAAAATTGATGAAATGGATGGCTGAGACAGGACATAGTGTACTTTGCAGCTCTCGGGCTAAATCCAGAACCTAGAAGAATGTATGTAATCATGTTACCAAGAGATTATAACTTCTAGCCCAAACTGTAAATAGTTTTTATGGTAATAAGATATTTAACTACTGCAATTCTTAAGTATCTTTCTTGTACCCAGATTCTACATTCGCTAGCATTTTCCTGGTGTGTTCTTTGACATTTGCAAATGTTCTTGAACATTTTCATAGAAGAACTTGGAGTTTCATGAGTAACTTGGGGTCCATACCTGCACCAGAAGAAATGCCTATGATCATGTTGATAACAGATGACTATGAAGAATGGAGTCCTGGACTCTAATTCTCAAAGGTGAGTGGGATCACTTTGCTGCAAAACCTTCTATATCTTTCATAATTTTATTTCCTATCCCCGTTAGCATGAATAAATAGCTTCCTTTCTAAATGGAAAGCTTATTACATGAGGAAAAAATCACTGTAAACATCTTGGGAAAATATTTTAAAATCCATTTTCAAAGTAGGACTTCAGAAAAAAAGGATACATTTAACAATTTTGCTAACATCTGTGAAATTTCACTTATATTTAACCATAGCTGTGAATATCTCCCCAGGGCACCTAACATTCTATTTTAATTATGCCACTTTCTAAAAAAAAATCCTGTTTCAGAATCTCACAAAGCATACATGATGTGGAAAGACTTGTTAAACCACCTCCACATTTTAACAATAAGACAAACATGAGATCATCGCACTTCTTAGGGCTTATTAGCACAGAATTGGTCCAAGGCCATTGTTTGCAGAAAACATTTATGTTGATGGTCTCTCCTTTGCCATTAGAGGATGTCTTTCTCAAATTTGCTTTACACAAGTTCTATAGTCAATCTGGGTTTCATAAAATTAAACTGCATTTCATTATTTTTGATGTTTTTCTTTTCATTGAATATATTCTTTATTTACGTTTCAAATATTATTCTCTTTCCCAGTTTTCCCTTCTCCCAATAAAACGCCTATCCCACCCCCTCCCCCTTGCTTCTATAAGGATGTTCCTCCATCCAACCCACTCCCATATGCCCTCCCTGGATTTCCCTACACTASGACATCTATCAAGCCTTCATCGAACCAAGGACCTCTCCTCCCATTGATGMCTGACAAGGCATTCCTCTACTACATATGCAGCTGGAGCCATGTGTACCCCTTGGTTGGTGATTTAGTCCCTGGGTGCTCTGGGAGGGGGGTTCTGGTTGGTTGGTATTGTTGTGTTTCCTATGAAGTTGAAACTCCTTCAGCTCCTTTATTCCTTTGCCTAATTCCTCTATTGGGGACCAGCTCTCAGTCCAATGTTTGGCTGCTAGCATCTGGCTCTGTATTTGWAAGGCTCTGGCATGGCCTTTCAGAAAACAGACATATCAGGCTCCTTTCTGCAAGCATTTCTTATCATCCACAATAGYGTCAGGGTTTGGTGAGTGTATATAGGATGAATCCCTTCAACAGAGGAATGAATACAGAAAATGTGGTATATTTACACAATGGAGTACTACTCAGTTATGAAAAATAATGAATTCATGAACTCTTAGGCAAATGGATGGTATTAGAAAATATCATCCTGAGTGAGGTAACCTAATCGCAAAAGAACACAAATGGTATGCACTCACTGATAAGTGGATATTAGCACAAACGTTCAGAATAAACAAGATAGAATTCACAGACTCCATGAAGCTCAAGAAGAAGAAAGACCAAATTGTGGGTGATTTGTTTTTTCTGAGAAAGGGAAGAAAATACTCTTAGAAACAAATATGGAGGTAAAGTGTAGAACAGACACTGAAGGAAAGGCCATCCAGACTGTCCTACCTATACTTCATAATTATATTGACACGAACTTACTTGTTGAGAAATCCAAAATAAATGACTGTCATTCTCTCCATTAAGGATGACTATAAGTCATGTTTTAGATACTAACTGTCATCCTAGGAGATAAATTATAAGTTTCTGCTTATTTGTATCATATCAAAACAACATCTGAATATGCCAATTTAAGGAAACAAGAAAACTTGGAGTGTATGAATAAATTGAATTAGAGTTACACTTTTAAGGCCACTTATAAGTTATATTCTGTTTTACATATAGAAAATTTTATGGGATTCAACCAATGTACTTTTCCCTATATAATTACAGGGCTGGGGGAACTACTCAAAATGTTAGCTACATGAAGAGTTTGGGAGGAGGTGCCCTATGTGGATGAGAAAGGCTTTCCAGAAAGCCATGCGTTTTACACAAAAATATTAATGCCAGAGTGGCTGTTGTTATCTCTCTAGGTTGCTGACCTGGGATGGCCACCAAATTGTACAGGCAATTAATTGACCCTGCTTTTGTTGCCTACCAGAACTGGAAATAGTCTATTATGGAACATGCCTCATTGAATCCCCAACACCAATGTATGCTGTTGTGTAGTTGTAATACCAGGAGGCAGCAGATCCTTAGAATTCACTGGCTAGCCACCTTAGCCTAATTACTAGGCCCCAGGACATGGTGAGAAACCCTGTCTAATTGAGAAGAGGTGTAAGAGGTGTTTTGTAACCCAAACTTCTTAAAGTTCCCCCTTTTCTGTTTAAAACTATTTCATATAATTATGTTGCAGAGCTAGTCAGTATATAAATGTATAGCTCCACATAAAATATCTATAAAAATGTAAAAAAAAGTAGAATCCTTTTAGCAATAGGGAAACCTCTAAGCACTGCCTTGCAGAGGACAGCAGACAGGGTGGACTTCTCCTACCCAAGCCTCTGAATGAAGTGTTTCAACAACAGCAACAAAAATGTAGAATGACACCTGAACTGACATCTGGCTTCAACCTTGCACACATGTGTGTGCCTATGCAGTATAATTGTGCTTCTGCACTTGCACACATACACCAAGAAGGTAAAATACAACAAATTGAGGATAAAGGAGGGTCAAGCAAAAGACGTATGTATGAAAAATCCCATTGAAACCTGATATTTCATAAGCTATTTAAAATAAATTTTAAAAGAAATAAGAGTTTGGCTGGAGGAACCCCATGTGGATTTGTGAAGCTTTCCCAAATATCACGGGGTTTTAGACAAAAATCTTAATGCAGGTGGTGGCTGCTATTATCTCTCTGGTTGATGGCCAGGGAAGGTCTGTACATTGTGTAGGTAATTAATTGGCACTGCCATTTGTTGTCTACCAGAACAGGAAATAGTCTATTATGGAAGATGCCACAGGTTTTTATTATCACTGAGAAATTTAGTTGGGACTGAGTTGAAAGCTTCTTGGCTGGCAGTCCTCATATGGGTGGAAGGTGTTATGAAGTCTGTCAGGGAGGAGCTGTGTTACTCAGGCATAGATCCCATGTTCAACAATACTACCAGCTTGATGGGCTCATCAATGTGGTGGTTAAGCCTACTGAAGGGAAATACTTTTCTGAGTGGATTTGRCATCCACTTCACGGGAGAAAATGCACRTCTRGGSTTGTAAACCCCAATCAAGAGTTTATGGTTGGGGTGGTCAGAGGCTTCTGCTGTTGTTCTGTTAAACTGACATGATGTGCCTGTCAAATTTCCTTCTAAGAATCTACATTTATGTCCATAGTACAGTGTTCCTGTCAGCTTTGGTCAGAAAAGTTTCTTTTTTCCAGTAGTTTAGGATGACTGTCGAGACACACAACTGGTCAAAATGCTGAGAAGGAGTATCTATAACTCCCTCCAAAAAGCTTCAAACACATGACGGAACAGATTTCTGTAATATAACCTTCTTTCCTTCATCATAAGATGCTTTCTGTTCAGTAAGACTGAGAGAGCAGAGGCATATATTAGGAATACACATAGACAAACAGACAGTGACACAGGAAGAGAGCAATTAGCAAGGCAGCAGGCAGGCAGCCACAGATTCAGCCTCATCCAACAGACCAATAGGGAGTGATGGAAGGCATGGAAAAGAAGTAAAGAACTCAAATCTGAGCTCACTCTTGGTTAAATGAGCCCAGAGGGAAGTGCATTTATTTTTTCCTTCAATGTAACACCATTGCATTTTTGCTGGCTGAATTCAGCACTAATGTGTTCAAAGTCACACACACACACACACACACACACACACACACACGCACGCACGCACGCACACACGCACACGCACAAGCACATGCACATGTGTGCGCGAACACACACACACATAGAGAGAGAGGGAGAGAGAGAGAGAAACATGAGCACATTTAAGTAAAAGTATACCTGGGTAGAATGAGGAATGTAATTACTGGAAATTGGTAGGGAAAGAAAAGGGTTTATGTTTGTGTATGAATATGATTAAAGTACATTATGCAAATATAAGAAATGTCATAATACAACCCTTTAACCCATGACAGATAATTACTATGTGCTGATAAAACTATTTATAAAACATTAAAAGAGCACCCTACTATGTTCAACACAATATTTTCTCTTATATCCAAGGTAAACCAGACAACTTATTTTGAAAATGATCAAATTGTAAAATTTTATTAAAAAAACAACTATTTGAAACTTCAATAAATAATTTTTGCAACTGGGCCAGTTGTCTGCTCACAACTCA
This sequence comes from Apodemus speciosus, assembly GCA_002335545.1. Classification (NCBI taxonomy): domain Eukaryota; kingdom Metazoa; phylum Chordata; class Mammalia; order Rodentia; family Muridae; genus Apodemus; species Apodemus speciosus. Next base: position 84,989 of record BDUI01006046.1, read on the forward strand.
CAGACCAGGAAAATATTGATTGAGTTGGGGGGGCACATAGATAAAAGATTAAGATGTTTTGATTCAGAGAACAGAATCCTCAAGGTCAAGCGATAAACATTTCTGAAAGGAGAAGATCTCAGAAGGAGAAGTACACTGGTCTATCTGGAACCACCATTTCCTGTCGCTGCACACTCCAGACCAGCTGGTTTCCAGCCTTTCTTCCTTTAGAAAGCCTGGATATCAAAGGCTACTGCTCACAGCTGGATTGATACTGACAGAAAAGTTATATTGGAACTCTGAAAGTATCTGCTGTCAATATATTTTATAACTAAAATATTACCTTTCCTTTTTTCAGGTGCCCAAAAGAGTATTATCTAGTTAACAGCTGGTTTGCAGAAAGTAAAATTCTTATGTGCCATTTCATAATTTATTTAAATTTTCAGCTTTAAAATCATATTCATTTTACTATTCTTATGGATTAGAATTCTAAATAGTAGTAGAAAGTAAATTTATCTTGAGAATAGTATGTAAAGATTCTGCCTGCTGATAGCAAATGGGCCTGTGTGTGTGGAGGCTGCTGTGCATTTGTGTGTGTAAACACAATAAACACAGAGACTGAGACTCAGCCTGTATTGATATTTGTACACAGACAATATTTCCATATTTTCCCTTCTCTCAGACAGCTCTAGAACTGTCTTATGTCTTAGCATTTCTTATGTCTATTAGCAACTATGATGTAGTCTTTGATTTTCTCTCATTTTGATAGTAAAAGGTTCTAAACTAAACCCTGAATAGAACAAATGCTGAGACTCCTAGGGAAAACTTCCCATCATTTTAACTTTATGTATCTTATCCTATGTGCCCAGTGCCTGATCAATGCAGTAGTCTACGGGTAAAGATGAGGCATGAATATTTCTACATTTCTAATACTGAGAGAAGGAACACTGGTAGTTTTTCCCAATGTGCAGAGGATTTAATTTAGAAGATCTAGGTATATAGAGTTTATATTCAACCAAAATTAACTATTGTTTCTGAAGAACAGAGTGAGGGGTTTTGTTGATATTGTTGATGGTGATGTTGCTGTTGAAGCATTTTCAGTTACAGCAGCCATCTTTATGGTCTTTGCAATGTGTGTTTGCCTACTGATGAACTCTCCATTTAAACCATGCAATAAGTTACTTTGTGTGTATGCCAGGCTCGGTTTGCTGTGTACATTTGCAGATCAAGAGGCTCGGGCCCTTATTTAAAGATGTTTGTGCTTTCAGAGATTAAACAGTGTCACTCGAGTTTCCCTTCTTACTGCAAAAACCTAAACCTGACATAAATATTTTCTATGCTGTAGTGGTCACTAAAGGTTGTTGTTGTTGTTGGTGGTGGTGGTGGTGGTTTTTTTTTTTGTTTGTTTGTTTGTTTTATTTTACCATTAGGCAAATTTAGATATTTATTTATAATAATAACATGTATTATAAATAAAACCCCCATGAAATTAATGTTCAAAGTGTAGAAACAAAGAAGGGTGGCCTGATCAAGAAGCAAGGAGGATGACTAGCAACCACAGGTCCGAGAGCATAGAAGTGGATCAGGTCCTTCCCTGTTTTCACCCTCAGGGTGACCACATCTCTTAATCAATTAGGAATTTTAGGAATAATGGATCAGTTTCTACAAAATAAGACAATATGTGCTATCTTATAAGTGAAGAAAACACTCTAAATCCTAAGAATATTTTGCCTATGCAAAGCCACATCTTGTGAATACTCTGTGTGACCCCTCAGCCACTCTATATTTCCAGTATTAAAATAAATATCTTTGTCAGCGAGCCATGTGCTGTGAAATTTTCCCATCACTTGGTTTTCTCATTTTCCAGAGCTAAACCTCCAATACCCAAGGGAAGCAAGTGAAGTAGAACTGTACCTAAGTGCATTTCCAATGTGGTGCAGCAGAAGTAATGTTCAATGAAATGACTGTTAGTAGTGCCTGGGAAGCTAAACTCAATACTATATTTGCAGTAGTTTTTTGACATTTGCTCTCGTTAAATTTCCAGTCCTAGAAATTCTATTCATTTTGTTATCCTTAGAGCACATTTATTTGGAAAATATATGTTTCCTAGAGTCWCCTAATAACACTGACTTGGTCATAGTGAGCTAGGGAGTATTCAGTGTTCACAGACAAGAATATGGTTGACTCTGAGCTATCCCACTCAGCGAGTCCATTCAGCTTTCCTGTCACCCATCAAGCATGAACTGTGGACTCTTCCCAGAGAACCACATGGGACATTATGGTTCTTTAAAAAAGATGAATTATACATAATTCAGTCTGTACAATGTTCTCTCTTTATATTATTCCAGAATTCTGATAATTTTGTTATGATTATACTACACCCCATCTAAACAAGAAAACAGTAACCCCCTTCTTTCTACTTTAATTTGTTATCCCAGAATGGACTCTCTCACAATTTGCAGCACTGCTGATAAATTTTTTGTGGATCCAGTAATTCTGACAAAACTCCATCATCCATGGTCAATCAATGGATTAATATGCTTAATGAGTCCTGACTGACAGCATTCCTAAAAGGTAATGGTAACTTTTGAGATGGGGGCCAATTGTGGAAGTCACTGGAGGTGTGTTCCTGCCCTGGCCCATGCTTTCTTGTTTTTCCTTTGGCATGAAGAACAATGCTCTACTTCACTTATCTTCCCAGTATGATATCCAGAAACAAGGAAGTCCAGGCAATCACTGGCCTCTGAAGCTAGGAACAATAAGAATTTTTTTTTTCAAAATAGTTTCCATGAGATATTTTTCACAGTGCTGGACAAGCTAACACGGACAACTCACCAAAGCATCAAACATCTAATTTTTTTCTTGTTTGTTTGTTTCCTAAATCATATGAACTAATGCCTCAAATTGTGTGGCAAAGTGCCTGAAGTATCCTCTCTGAGAAAGCAGGATGTCCCTAAAGGATGTTAGGAAAATAGGAAATAAAAGAAAGGCAAGTCAAATAATATGATTTTTGGTATCAGAAGAAAACGAAACACAGTGATAGCAAAACTTGTGTCTATGGATTAGGAAAAATAACAAAATAACACTAAAGGTTGAATGGTAGCACTTAAAAGAAATCAGGATTGCATGTTTTCTGTCTTATAGAAAAAGCATGAAATATAAGAGGCTGACTTAAAAGGCTAATTACTTAGTTGCTGATTAGAAACCAGAAATGGCTAAATTATAAGAAGTAATTCAAACAGTTATTCATCCAGATAATGTTAACAAAGAAGAATGGGGAAGGTGATAGCACCTAGCAAATACCCAAATACTATATATGCGAGATGGTAACAGTGTGAAGTACAGATGCCTGCTTTCACATTAGCCCCATGAGGCCCATGTAAGAATACAATTAGAATTGCTGTAACTGTTAAAATAGTTACAACTGTCAGGGAGACTTGACACTACTTCATAGATAAGAAAATAATCAAAATTAAAAACAAAAACAAAACAGTGATTCCGTATTAGAGTTGGGGATATGTCCTGGAAGCTGTTTGGAATGATAAAGGACCGAGTACAGGGGAAACACTGGATGAAGTAGGGAATGGTTTAACCCATTTCAAACTTGGATTTGCAAAATTATCTTATGCTCTCTCTGCAGCTGTGACTCATGAAGGTCAAAAATTTGTTAGTGCCTTAATAGGAAACTAAGAAGTGATTTCATAGGGAAGGAAAGGGTATCTGCCAAAGAGATCTGTAGGTGGAGATTTTCTCATGTTTCATAGATAACAATCTGATACTTTATAAACATCACATTTTGAGAAAAGAAATTCTAAGTTAAATGTAAAAGGATGCAGTACAAAATAAAATTTGGGGTATTTAAATTTCTACAGAAAGAGACAAGCTGTGAAATATTCCTATGTGCACAGAAAACAATGTTCCTTGTAATCACATTTAAAGAAAATGTTTATGTTATCATTACAAAGTAAAATTCTGTGATATGTTATATTTTAAAAATATTTGAATATAGGAGAAAGAAGAAGTAGAAGCTAATGGACTAACAACTGTAGGTGAAATCAGCTAAAGACTGTTGATCTTTCCAGCTATATACTGAATCCTTGATTTAAGTCCTGCCATGACTAAATCTATGAACACTGGATCCTATTTGTGTGTAAGTTTCCAGACTATTCTCCCTAACTGAGAAATCTTTCTTCATTTAAGTTGTCTATATCAGTTAATTTAATAACAAATACACTCCTTCCACCACATAGTCCTTTTTCTTTCTAGCATGTGTCATGACTCAATAAAACCATTTATTTCAGAGAAATTTCTGTCTCAATAGATTTGGTTGAATAGTTCTGTGCTTGTTGAATTGATTCTGAAAACTTCATTGTCAGTAGAATGAGGAAGGTAGCTGCATGACTTTTAAGGCTTAGTTGGAAAAGGCCYTATAGCGCCTACTTTAGTTACTTGCCTCGTCTACTRTTGCCTCAAGTCACCAAGCAGCCTGAAGCTGCCACACTTTAGGAGGATGAAATGAGCCCATGGGAATATCCTCCTGGAAACTCTTAGACAATATAAAATGATCAACCAATTCTTCTTGCATGGCTATCTTCTGACAATGTATATTCTACATTTAAAGAAAATGTCTATGTTATCATTAAAAAGGGAAATTCTGTGATATGCTATAGTTTAAAAAGGCTTAAATATAGGAGAAAGAAGGAAGAGAGCATAATGTACTAACAACTGTAGGGGAAATCRATTAAGACTGTTGATCTTTCTAGCTATATTCTGAAATCTTGAGTTAAGTCCCGCCATGACTAYATCTATGAACACTGGATCCTATTTATGTATAAGTTTCYACATTGCTATTTATGTATAATATCCACCTGGCTATTTCCCAACACTTCCCAAATCTTCATCGACAAAAGTCAAAATGAACTCTTAARCTTATTGTGAATGGCCGCATACAAAATTAAGTAAATTCTCTTTCCTACATCCTCAACACTGGAGCACACTAGTTTCTGCTGGTTACGCATCAGTGGCAATGCTTGCTCCTATACTAGACTTCTTCCTTCAGGATCACAGCAGAGCC
>BDUI01006047.1:51166-61316 GCA_002335545.1 Apodemus speciosus
GTTACAACTTTACAGTGACATTTTAAATGGATGGCTGACAGCCTTTGACAATATTTAGTGCTTTACAGTAATACATTAACTCTAACTTTAGCAACTATAGCATAATGAAATTTTATAGCCAATTAAGCTTGTGAGTCACTGTCAGCTTTCTATACTCTAGATGAACAAGAGAATCAGAGATGGGAAGGGGAGAACCAACTCTAGCAGCTATAAAATCCTAAACATTACCATGAGAATTACATGTTAACAGAGAAAACATATGCAATGTCCAAACAGCCAGAGAAGAAACAAACTATTTATTTTCAGATTTTGAGATGTTTGGTACCATGTTCTTCTGCTGACTATAGGAGAATGCTTTATCGTGTCTGCCTATTCACAAGAGGCTACCTGTTAGTGGGCAGTCTTTTCAACTTTTACTTTAAGAGGTAGGAAGGGCCAGAAGTAGTATCCAACTTTAATCCTGGGACTCTGGAGGCTAAGGCAGGAGAATCATGAGTTCAAAATCAGCTTGGACTACATAGGAGTCCATTTCGAACTCATCTCGTCTCAAAAAAGTTAAAAAGAAAAATGATGCAAGCTTAGATGTTATCACTTTGCATTCACACTGTCTTACTTTTGGCTAAGGAAATAAACAGTTGGAATAGTAAAAATCCAAACAGGTCCATTTAATAACATTCTCTGACACATGTGAATGCATAGGAATCCATTATGCATGGACCATATGAACCTGGATCACATCGAAAGAATAAAAAAGGGACAGCAAATCTACTTTGTCTCTCCATGCTTCTATATCTGTTGGTCGAGCCCATGCATATAAATCTTTCCCAGTTACTAAACAGAATGTGGGATTAATTTATAGACAAACAGAGCTTCCAGTGGCTTTAAAACAAAGTCATGATACATTGTATACAGAAGGTATGGGGATATTTTAAAACTGTATTTATTTGTGTTTTGTGTGTGCATGTTTGTATATATGCATGTGTTTTTATGCACAGCAATATATCAGGTCCAAAGAGAACTCCACTATTCTAAATTCTGGCGCAAGCACTCCATAAGAATTTGTGAGGTCATTCATTCTCCTCTTCTACAGGACTCATTTCCCTTACCACTCCATAGGGGACAAATGGCTATCTGTGGTGCCGATCAGCATGTCCCCCTAGCTTATAACCCTATTACTTTGACTCTATGCTCTGTTGGCTCTCTTTCTTGCCTTCTCTTGGTCCTCTCTCTATCTGTCCCTCTTTCCCTCTTTCTCTCTACTCTGCTCCTGCTGCTCTCATGACCAGGCCCAATCTGCTCACCATGATCAATCTTGCTTTCTTAGCCTTGGACTCTTCCAGTTGCCTCCAACTATTTGCTCTCTCATATCTACAATAAAGACCTACCATGTCATCATCCTTTGCAGCTGTCATGCTGCTAGTTTATACATTATGAATGTATAGATGTAAGTATATGGGTTTGTATGTGTACATGGAGGCCAAGGATGACTTCAGATCTCCTACACTTTCCACCATAGGTTTTAGAGACAGATTCTGTCATGGAGTGTGGAGTCCACTGGTTCATGTAGCCTGGCTGACAGGTGAACTGCGTGTTTTCCTTTGACTCTGCTTCYACAGCACTGGTATTACTGTTATGTTTCACAGCTGGCTGCTAGAGATTCAGTTTTAGTTCCTTGACTTGCACAGAAAGCTCTCTACCCACCATTCCATCTCCTCAGACCCTGCTTATCTCATGAGACACTCTGTATCTCATACTTTCCTTGAACTTGTAACCCTCCTGCTTTAGCCTTCTACATAGTGCGATTATAGGTATGTACTGTATTACAAATGCTAACCAGTTAAAAAGTAAACATGCTCATGTAAGTACAACTTTGAAATATAATTCTTTGGTAATGGGAAATTTCAGAACACCTGCATTTTTCATGGCCGTTAATTGCTTTAAAGTCATTTGGCTTAAGCATTTTCTGCCTGTTGTAAGGTTCGTGGTCACCATCAGTCTGTCGTAATAGGCACAGAAATCCTCCTATTACCTCTTTCCCTTAAAGTCAACAAAAGAGAAAGAAAACAAATAAATTGAAACATTTACAGAAGAGGAATAAGAAGGAAGGAGGAAGAGGAAGACAATGTGCAGTGGAGAAATGTGCTGAGCTCAGTATGCATAGCTTTATATGGAAGACAACACATTCCTATTGAAAAAATTCCCTCTGCTATTTGTCTGTCTGGGCCTTCAACCTTTCCCTCCATGCCCAGCAACTCTGTTTCTGCTTTCTCTACTCCTAGTGTATCTTCTGTTTCCACCCTGTAAAGACGAACATATTTACTTCCTCACATTTCCTTAAGAACAGATCATTTATGTCTTTCTGGCTTTTGCATGAAAGCAGCTCTAGGCCTCCCTCTATGTCTAAAACCATAATAGAAGGTCTAAAATTTATAAAACATGGAGTTATTCGATTATCAGTCTTTATCTACACATTTTACAAATGAAGATGGAGCCAACCATAAACCAAAGACATCTTAAATTCATCTACAGAAAGCAAGAGTGACATATTTCTGTTAGCTTTCTTCATGAAACAATAAAGTATAATTATTTGTGCAAGTTTTATCTCATGTTGGGTATTAATAAGCAATCTAGATTTTTTTTTTACAAGAAAGTAAGTTACAGGTGAATACTACCATGTTTTCTAGGAGAGACTTCTTGACTATTTGTGACTATTAATATTCACTGGAGATCTGGAGATGTGGGGCCACCACACAATACTGATGGTAACTGCATGGCCCTCAACTCTTTATCTGAAGACCAAAGGGGAAGAGAAGTTGACTAGATATTCTTCTAGTTGCTCTCTCATGAAATAATTTTCTTGATACTGCAGCACGACAAAAATCTCTGGGTCAATTTCTATTTCTGATTTTAAGATTCATTAGGGAGTAGTGGCTCCCAAGAGAAAAGTCACCAGACCAGCCTGGTGATGTCATAGTTTCCTGGGCAGCTTTTGAAATAACAGATTCTTCTTGTCTCCATCTGAGGAGATTTGATTCCAGAAAAACTAGGCTGGCACTGAGAGTCTACACCTATAGAGCTGAGTGACCTTGGAAGCAGCACCTTTATGCCTACTAAACTTCATGTTGATTTATCAAGCCTGGTGAATCAAAAGCTAGGAAGCATTCAGTCACCATCCATGAGTCAGCCAATCTTAGATTTTTTTTCTGTCACTGGCTTTTCTGCCCTTTGTTTCCTCAGAAAATATTATGACTTTTCCAAGACTGCTCAGGTTTTGGTCTTCAATTCAGAGCTTACCAGAGTAGCTGGTAACCAGAAAGGGGGCTAAGAAGGAAGTGCCAATCTTTTAACTGCCTTTCTTTAATATTTCTTTATATTTATATGTACTTTGTGGTTAAAACTGTAGGAGATGAATTTGAGGCAGACCCAAAAGACTTGCACCGTAGGAGGCACTTAGTAGTATTGTCCTGGCATTCAAGAATAAAGGGGACACAGAAGTGGAGGGGAGATTGTTCCCATATCTGAATGAAATGTAACTTAGATCAAGCTGTTGAGGGGCTACTGTTGCCGTGAAGATACCCTTTGTGAGAGCTGACTGTGTTTCCCTCTTTATACTCCTAAACCTGAGATATCCTCAGAAGGAGGTTTCAGGAAAGTACCTCTAAGTCTTACATAAGAACATGACTTTACATGCTCCACTATGTTCATAGCAGCCCTATTTATAATAGCCAGAAGCTGGAAAGAACCCAGATGTCCCTCAGTGGAGGAATGGATAAAAAAATGTGGTTATATATACACAATGGAATACTATTCAGCCATTAGAAACAATGAATTCATGAAATTCTTAGAGAAATGGATGGAGCTGGAGAACATCATACTAAGTGAGGTAACCCAGTCTCAAAAGAATACCCATGATATGCACTCAYTGATAAGTGGATATTAGCCTAGAATCTTGGAAYACYMAAGACACAATCCACATACCAAATSATGTCCRASAARAAGGAAGGAGTGGACCCTGGTTCTGGAAAGGCTCAATGCATCAGTGTAGGGGAATACCAGAACAGGGAAGTGGGAAGGAGTGAATGGGGGAACAGGAGAAGGGAAAAGGGCATATGGGACTTTTGGGGAGCAGGGAGTCAGGAAAGGGGAAATCATCTGAAATGTAAATAAAGAATATATCGAATAAAAAAAAAACGAACATGACTTTAGACCAAGTCTGACTTGGGGGATCATGTTATTTGTATAGACAAAGCAATTGCAAATGTAAGTCTGGCAACCAAATGGCAAAAATAAAAGCTGTACAATTCTTAATTTCTAAGACATTATCAGTGTTAGGAAAGAAAATATGTATTGTTTTTAAATATTATTTATTATCCATTACTGGGATCCATTGACAAGTATAAAGTTCATTGCTTTTGTTTCTGATGAATAAAGTTTGGAGAGCTTGGGGTAATAGGTGGTGTTTTCTAACTTGTAGTAATTCTTTCATGTTTTTTGTTTGTTTGTTTGTTTTTTCTTTTTCTCATAGCCTAAGTGCTAGACATTTAGAGTTTTTTTCTCCCAGATGAGAGAAAACTGAGTTTTCAGTCTGAGACTTAGGAAAGTTTTTCACATCTGTTCTATGGGCTCTGTGACTGTCATTTCAAAAGTCTCATCCTCCTTACCTGAAAAATTAGACAGCTGGTTTCCAGCTGATGTATAACATATTTTTCACCTTCAAACGTCATGCCTCTATTGCACTTTAAATGCTAAACATCAACCTACATACTGCCAAGTTATCTGCCCTACCTGTGCCTAAACATGGGTAAAATTATTCCCACTAACATTCATTTTGAGAGACCCATGTCTCTTTAATAGAAAGTTAAAAGAGAAAATTGAGTTCAAAGAGAAAATAAATTAAATGATTCTTTTCAAGATATCCAGAATCACTTCAGCGAACATTATCATTTAATCCTTACAAAATTTCTTCTAAATACAGCACATTTAAAACAAGAATTAATATGAAATAGAAAGAGACTCTAATAGCCCACTAATACAGTGTTTCTCAGGAAACAAAAGTAGATGAAAAGAGTTACATTTTACACATTTTAAAAAGATCATAGCATTACCAAAATGTTACATAATTATCAAAAAGTAGAAGGAGGGAGCAGGGATAATGGTCATATATTACGTTTATTACTTTTTATATTTCATGCTGCTAGTTAAATAATATTTGCTCTTTCCATATCTAAGTATAAAAAGATCACTTTGTAAGGACAGGACTAAGATAATAAAAAAAAAAGTACTTTTGTCTTCTTAAGTGTAAAGAAAAGAAATGACCATGTTGAACTATTTGAAATTCAATGCTATCCATTGATAGTATTTCTTCTTCCTTGCAGGGCTGGAGCGAATTGCACGGGATTCATCTTATGAACAAGAAGGAAAGGTTCAATTTGTAATTGATGCAGTGTATTCCATGGCTTATGCACTGCACAACATGCACAAAGAACTCTGCCCTGGATACATAGGCCTTTGCCCAAGAATGATCACCATCGATGGGAAAGAGCTCCTGGGTTACATCAGGGCCGTGAATTTTAATGGTAAGTCACAACTTTATTTTTATCTCGACATTAAGTGACAGGGAGTTTCACACTCCAATCAATTGGAGATGTTTGGACGCACCAGAAATCCAAAGATGGGAAGAACTACGTTCTGCTTAGAAGTGTGAAATTTTCCACCTGCTTTTCAATCTCAAACATATTTTAGTACTGCCCTTAATCTGTTCCTGAGAGAAACAAAAGTTAAAAATAATTCTAAATCAATCAAAATATTCTACTTAACTATCACTGTTTCAGAAATCATTTAGAAGGCTCACTCAGAACCCCTGTCAATAGAGCAGATTCATCTAAAAGTGTTTTGCTTGTGGCACTATTAGTGTAGAGCTCATAGTAATTTGTCTTTAAATTGATATTTAGCTTTGAAAAAACACTAAGCTGATGCTGAAAATGGATGAAGTTACTTTAATAATCCAAGACTGTTGTATTTTTATGTCTATTTTTCTTTGTATTTCTTCAATGATTTAGTCACATGGTGGTAAGGAGTTGGATGCCACAGTGCAGATGGTATTTTCTTACTATAGAATCAGAAATATTGCTTTTGTGACTGTCATAAGAACCCAATGCAGAATATGTTGGATTCAAGGTCTTTGGTTGTGAATAACTGAACTGCTTGTTTGAAATGATGGAGTTACTGAATGCTGTCCTTTTATGAAAGAGGTAATGGCTGGTGCCCATGATTTAGACCATCATTTTCAAATAAAATGATAGAATGCTCTGAGCTGTTGAATTCTTTCAGCTTGGCTGTAATCCACACAATGGACATGCCTTCGGGCCATGCACAGTGCCATACTGTCCATCACAATACACTCTGGTGACCTCAGCTGCCAGCCTTTCTCAAAACAGCACAAGGTCATCCATTTAGAATTCAAGTGGAAATGTTGTCTCTTTGTACAGGCGATGTAAGGAATAATTTGGTCTATATTCAGTACAGGACAAGATCTTTACTAGCATAAATTTCTAGACTCATTCTATAACATTAATTCTTTTGTTAATATAAACACTAAGGGGAGTTTGAAAATAATTTTCATGCAACTATAAAATTGAACAAAAGAAGATTGTTACAATGTAAGTTATTTACTCTAATGTGCAGTTAAGGAACACTGCATTTCTACAATAGTGTTAGGAAGTGGGAAGACAAATGCAAATGAGCAGGTTTTTCTCAATAACTGAAGTTCACCTTTGAAAACGAAATACTTTGAAGAAACACTCAACGAATGCAATTTAAAGGTAAATTACTAATTTTACTTTTTATCTTAACCATGTATCAAGAGCTAACCCTTCCTGATGGCTTCAATTATTATACTAACCTCCAATGTAATGGTGCAATTATGGACTATTAGAGAGTGTCTTAATGTCTAATGGCTGTTAAGACAATTTGCCTCTGGACTCCAATGATCCCTCAGTTCTTCAGTCCCCCCTTTGTAGGTTAACTCATTTCTATATATTATGTGTGTTCAGCCTTTTAATAGATGCTAACGGTACCATACAAGTAGAACAGACAAAACAGTCAGAGGATTTTGAGCTTATGAGAAAAGATATTAACCTAATAAGTACAAGAATCTATAATGATATAAAAAATGCAATATGTGCCAAAAGAAAAGAAAGATATATTATAAATATAGTTTATATAGGAGATATTTCACCTAGAGAGGAGAGAAGATTGAAATAAGGAAGAAGCAGGGACATCTGCATATAGACCACATGTGGTCTTGTAGGCAGTCCTAAGGCTTGTTCATTTGGATTGAAGGGAAACATACTGACTCGCCATTTTTTTTGAATCTTAGTATTGAACTACCTATTAATCTTAATTTATTATTAACACCTTGGCTGCTCCTGATTTTCACAAAGGCATTTAAGGCTATGCAAATACAGGTATACCATGAGAGTATTAATAAGGAAGAAAACACTGATTTAGAAAGGAAAATAAAGGGCTTATTATGCATTTTCAACAGAATCAAAACTTGAAAGAGACCCGCAAGAAGATATTTATAAAGGAAAAGAATTCTAAATGATCTCAAAAGAGAATACTCTATGAAATTATTATTAAAGGGAAGCTTTGCATGGGCCTCTGGCAGCCAAATGAGTAATGTTATTTAACAGTATTTGCAGCTATTGTGGAGCCTTTTCTTTGGTTGTTTCACATCTATATAATCAAGGCTAAGACATTCAGCTGGTTGTTTCATGAGATGATTTTTTTCGAGGGAGGGGAAAGGTGGGTTAATCCTCCTTTTGCCTGCTACTGACATGAGGTGAAGAAACGTTGCATATACTGTCTTTACAATTCTCTTGTCTAAACATCCTATTCACAACGTATTTTAGTCGTTTAATGTAAGAATTTCTGCGTTAAAGGGATAGGGATAACCACGACTTCCTTTAGTTCCCATAGCTGTCCTTGGAAACTTCTTAAAGGGTCAGTGGCAATATGGTGCCCATTTTCTAGGCAAACACTTAGACCCACTACTTTTTAGGACTCTCACAAGTTGATATTATACATAGACGTTTGGAACTTGTATTCTTTCCTAGGACTCCAGCAGTCTGGTGTTTTGTGTCATTAATGGAATCTCCGTGAATGGGTCATGTTGGCCCCAGCCAGTGTTCTCACTTTATTGGACAGACAGTCAAGGACGAGTTGTGTGATAGATACAATTAGACATACCAAGTATTCTTCAGGACCAGTTTTTGCTTTCCTAAGAGGCCAGTTATGCTTACTTAAAACAGAGTTGCCTATATTACATGGCAGCAAACATGTTTCAGGAACATTCTGGCAGTGCTCTTAAAGTTTTTTTTTTGACAAAAGTTACATTTAATTTACAATGTAATAAAGGTTACAGGTATAAAGCTACACTTAAAGCAGAAAAGGCCTATTTTACAAATAAACAAATCTGTACTAAGCTCTTACAATGGTTCCTACCTTGTCTCCTGTTAGCCAGGTCTATTCTGGAGATCTGAATAACCAGAACTGCCCATGGGTGGGTCAGGGGAGCCTTCAAACCAACAGCTGAGCATGTTCTTCTAACACACRCCTGGCCCTAACAGAGTATAGTCTTCCTACTCACCAAGAACTGCCCCAACTGGTCACTCTTTAAGGAACTGCCTCTTGGCACACATAAACAGTGAGGCCACRGGAAAGAGGCTGCACTTGAACTAAATGAGTTTTCAGTGAGGCAGGTGAGTTTTCAGTGTGGACAAGAAAAATAGGTAAAGTTCAATAATGCTGTACAAACCCATTACCCGTCCCATGACACTGGCTACAGATGAAGGAAACTCAAAATAGCCTCATGCCACCAGACATGTCCAGACAGGACAGGRTTATCTATCAGACCTCAAAACAACGGGCACAAGAGGACATTTGATTACCCTGTGGCTTACATGAATAGTGTCAACCAACCTGGCAACTATAGCCACCCTGCATTGTTACCTGGGACTCAGGAGGGAAGGGAAGAGACTACGAACGAGGTTCCCACCCTCTCCATAGCTCCAGATTCCAGCCGTGAGTGACTTCACATAAAAAACGGTCCTAGTAGGTGGCACAGGGAGAGAACCAGGACAGTCTGCTCAGAAGGGCCTGGGAATCCTTTCTCTACAGTTTAAGTGCTCTGACTCAGGTCTTTGGTAATTTAGCCCCACCCCTAGTCTCAGTATTACACGGTTAGGACCTCAGGAAGACTTTTGGAAAGACGATGCTGCACACATGGAAAATTTACTCCCTAGTTCAGTAGCTCCCCTTGTCATCCCTCCACCCCTCTCCACCCATCCCCACCCTCTTCGTAACTAAAATATCAAATCAGTAAAGAAAGTGTGGGCTTCTTGCCCGGCCAAGCCTCCTTCGCATATTTCCTCTTGGGTTCATTTACTGCTTCAGGGTTATAGACAGTGGGGTTTAGTGTGGGATTTACGGTCACTGTTGATGGCACAACAGGAGTCAAGTCCAAAAGGGAGGCTTACAGAGGAACTGCTAATTTTGTACAGTTTTACTCCGTGGATCAGTGAAAGGCAAAATGTTCTTTCAAGTAATTAAAAAGCGACATCTTCAAATTGACTCATGGAATCAAAGTATTTAGTAGCGATCATTTGCACATTGAATAGTGGCCGCATCAAAGAAAAATTACTTCTTTGTAATAACTTTACCAAGCTGTCTCTTATTTACGTCAATATGGGAAAACACTGTTCTGTTTTGCTTATTGGACTTAAGTTTGAATTAGTGAAATCATGCAGTTGGTTTGGAGAAAGACTCTCTTGCTTTATACGACAAGGTGATAAAGTAGCTCAAGGAACTGGGTCCTGGGATTACATGTCGCTCTGAGCAAGGTCCTCAGCATATAGCATATAACCAGTTTACAGATTGGTCTTCTCCTGGGACTCCCTGGAATGGATGTGTTTCCCACTCTCTGTCTCTGTCTCTGTCTCTGTCTCTGTCTCTCTCTGCCTCTCTCTGTCTCTCTCTGCCTCTCTCTGTCTCTCTCTGTCTCTGTCTCTGTCTCTCTCTGTCTCTTTCTCTCTGTCTCTCTCTGTATCTCTCTGTCCCTCTCTGTCTCTCTGTCTCTGTCTCTGTCTCT
>BDUI01006049.1:26443-38678 GCA_002335545.1 Apodemus speciosus
CTGTGACTTTTCACAAGCACTATTCCATCTGTCATAATGGAGCTACGGAAAATTATCTTACAGGCCAGCAGATCTAGGATGCATAGCTTATACCACCAAACCTTATTGGTTCAGAAACTGGTATTAAAATACAATGTAGACTATCTACACAATTGTTAGAAAATATCCATTGATAATCCCCAGTAAATATGCCATGTACACACATCCAGGCTTCTCTAGCCATTATCATCTTAAGCAATTTAGCTTGTGACAAGTTAAACAGCTGACTGCCAAGTAACATCTGATTACTTTAAAAATTGATTCAGTGTTTAAAATTGTCATTCTCTTGAAATATTTATGCTCTATAGAGGCAAAGTATAGGAATCCATTCCATTATTCATTTACTCTATAGTGTCCATGGTTTTTTAAATTTTTWAAAAATTTGCTCTCTTGAGACATACTCCATTGACTTTTAGGCTTTCAAATCTTTCAAAGAATGAGCCATACTTAATACGGTTACTTTTCTTTCTTTCTTTTTATTATCTTTAATCTGTTTGTTTTGCAGTTCAGTTATTACTCACTCCTTTGTTCTGTCCTGCAACAGGTCCTAATCCTATTCCTCTTCCCCTGTCTCCAAAAGGATGTCCTCACATCCCACGCCCCACACACATACCACCAGGCCTTCCTATTCCCTGGAGCCTCAAATCTCTCAAGGGTTAGGTGCATCTTCTCTTACTAAGGCCAGACCAGACAGTCCTCTGCTGGATATGTGTTGGAGGCCTCATATAAGTTAGCGTATGTTGCCTGGTTTGTGCTTAGTGTCTGAGAGATCTCAGGGGTCCAGGTTTGTTGAGACTGCTGGTCTTCCTATGGAGTTGCTCTCCTCCTCAACTTCTTCAAGTCTTTCCCAATTCAACCACAGGGGTTCTTGACTTCAGACCATTGGTTGGGTGTAAGTATCTGCTTCTGTCTCAGTCAGCTGCTTGTTGCACCTCTTGGAGGACAGCCATGCCAAGCTCCTGTCTGTAAGTACAACATAGCATCAATAAGAGTGTCAGGCCTTGGAGCTTATCATTTAGCTGGGTCCCAATTTGGGCCAGGTTTCTGTATTATGTTATTTACTGTGGGTAAAAAGTCTTTAAACCAAAAGTGCTTGCTGACCAGAGCCGGATATAGCTGTCACCTGGGAGGCTCTGCTAGTGCATGACAAATACAGACAGGGAAACTCTCAGCCAGCCATTGAACTGAGCACAGGGTCCCCAATAGAGGAACTAGAGAAAGGACCAAAGGAGCTGAAGGGGTTTGTAGCACCATAAGAGAAACAACAATATGAGTCACCCAGCTTCCAGGGACAAAACTATCAACCGAAGAGTACACATGGAGATACCCATGGCTCCAGACACATAGGCAGCAGAGGATAGCCTTGTTAGACACCAAAGGGAGGAGAGGCCCTTGGTCCTGGAAAGACTTGATGCCGCAGTGTAGGGGAATACCAGGACAGGGAAGCAGGAGAGGGTTGATTGGGGAACAGGTGGAGAGGAGATGGCTTATGGGATTTTTGGGGAGGGGGATCAGGAAAGGGGACAACATTTGAAATGCAATTAAAGAATATATCTAATGAAAAAAGAAGGATGAAAGAAATGATAAAAACTAACATTAGCAAGAACACATGGCAAGAAATATTTCAATCTTACCTTAAGAAGCCAAACAAAAGAGTCCCTGACCTGCCCAATAACTTAGTTCCCAACAAACTTCATTAGTGTATGGACAGATAGAGAGCACAATTTAGTTATGTACATTTCCTTTGTACCTTTGCTTACCTTTTAAAAACAAGCTATAGCTTCTAACATATGTTAGAGGACATGACTACAAAAGCATTTCCCATCCAATATCTAAAATTAGAGGTTAATATAGGTGAATGGCAGGAAAAGGCAAAACATAGTTTATAATTATTATATTTCTAAAATTACACATGAAAAATCTACTCTACATAGATTGCAGGTAAAAAAGACACAAGAATATGCACCACTTCATTATGAAAAGTGGTTATGCAAATATATCAAAATGTGTACCAATGTTCAATTTTAATTTCCAGGCTTATTATACACATTTCCAGGTAAATATGACTTGCAATAATTGGCCAAATGTAYGAGTTATCTCACTGTAAACCGGCAAAGAATGATGTGAAGAGTTCACACATCTCTTCTGGAAAAGTCTGCTGTGTTGTATTTACACCACCAGGCTCCTCTCTAATGTTGTTAGCAATTCAAGATCGCATTTTCCTCCCACATTTATAAACCACCACACATTTTGGTGCCAGGTGTGAGGGAAT
The DNA here is from genome assembly GCA_002335545.1 of Apodemus speciosus. Lineage (NCBI taxonomy): Eukaryota > Metazoa > Chordata > Mammalia > Rodentia > Muridae > Apodemus > Apodemus speciosus. The sequence goes on from BDUI01006049.1 coordinate 28,755, forward strand.
TCCAAATCGAAGATCCAAGTTGGATTTTTTTTGGGGGGGGGAGAGGGGGCTGGCCAGGCCAACAAACTAAATAAACCTAATAATTCAGGAGGGGATCGTTTGGATCTGCTTCTTGTAAGAGTGCAGTATATATGATAATGACTTCATTGTCATCAAATAGAATACAATTAATTTTATTTTTTAGTATGTTATCAGCAAGCAAACCACCAGTATTAGCTCGATACCATCTGGGAGTGACAGTTTCCTTATTACAAAATATGTAAAAATATGGATTCCCTTAAGGAATCTGTTGCATTGCATCTGCTCAGATTTTGTTATATGCTAATGGTTTTAACCCAGCATATGAAGCATGCAAAAAAATAACTGAAAATTTTCAGCTAAATTACTCATTTCACATTTAAAGTGTCTCAAAGATAGAGAAAGCTACATATGTGCGTTTAGCTACAGGGGACTGAACTGAAACAAAGGAGGAGGGCACTCTTCTTTCCTCTCACCTGGTTTTCGTCATCCTCATCTTTGTCTCCAGAGAGGGTCTGACTGCCCACATAATTAAGGCTACTTGATATGTGAGGGAGGGGTGCAGAATGGAGCTATACTATGCTAAATCCCAAATGAGCACTGGAGATAACAAAGAGATTGTGACTGATAAGACAATTATTATCCTTATAGCTCCGTGTTCATAATATATTAAACAATCACAGTGATTAAAATGAGCTATTATAATTATGAAGCCATTCTCCCCGATGGCGTTTCCTTTCTTTCAGTCTTTGGCCTTTTGCATTTTCTCACCTTCCCTTTGCTTGGTTGTAGAAAATTCATTCCAATGAATTCTGTCTATTGACTAAAGGGAGTTCTTGGGCAGGTGCCAAAACATGAAGCCGATTTCAAAGACGGGTCTCTGTGTATCAACCATTAGGAGAAGGCCCCATTTGTGAGTGAGATCAGATCAACACGCCAAATCAGGTTTATAGACTAATTCTAGGGCAGAAGTCTTATGTTGTGGGGTTGTTTCTCTTGCTGGATTATGAGAAGTTATTGCTTTAGGCTAACAGAATTTGCACATGTGGGAAACAATTTGGTATGAATTTCCCTCTTGTAACCATAAGTCCTCAGGCTCCAGGATGTGAAACCTACCCAGCATAACCTTTTATTAGCATTGTTCTAAGAGACACTTACACACACACACACACACACACACACACACACACACACACACACATAATATATATATATATATAGTCACCAGTCTGTGACGTATATATGTACACAAAATTTCAAAACTGGTAGTTTGTTTATAGAGAAATAAGAACAGTTCTTCGAAGAAGCACAGTGATCATAGACCTCTATAATACTATAGTTTATCACAGTTTCCAGTATTTGATAGAACATTTTACCTAAAGAAAATTGGGAGCACATTCAAAGTATTTTTATTTTACTTATTTATTTTCCTTTTTATATTGGACATTTTTTATTTACATTTCAAATGTTATCCCCTTCCCAGTTTCCTCCCTTCCGGGAAGTCCCCTATCTCATCCCCTCTCCCCTGCTTCTATGAGGGTGTTTTCCCCCAACTACCCCACTCCCGCCTCCCTGGGCTGGCATTCCCCGACACTGGGGCATCAAACCTTCACAGGTCCAAAGACCTCTCCTCCCACTGATGCCTGAAAAGGCCATCCTCTGCTGCATATGTAGCAGAGGATAGTCTTTTTTATTTTATAACCACAAGTTATCTATCTATCTATCTATCTATCTATCTATCTATCTATCTATCTATCTATCTATCTATGTATCTATCATCTATCTATCTATCATCTATTTATTTGTTTTTACATTTTCATTTGTATTTATTTAATATGTTTTTCTTTTCTTTTACTGAAAATATACTTTTTCACACAATATATTCTGATTATGGTTTCCCCATCCCTTACTCTTCCCAGTTCCTCCCATTTCCCTTCTCATCTAGATCTATACCTTTTCTCTTTCTCCTTAGAAAACAACCTTTAAGGAATAAATAATAATAATAATAATAATAATAATAATAATAATAATATGGTGATGATGATGATAATGATAGTTAAAATAAATCAATAACAAGCAAATTAGAATATAACCAAACAAAAGACCAAAGAAAATTCACAAGAAACATGTATAATACAGGCGTATACTTGTCCACATACTTAGAATCCCATAAAATCTCAAAATTGGAAGCCATAATATATATGAAAAGGACCTGTAAGGTAGAATTAAATAAACTAAAAGAAAGAAAATTAAATTGTAAAAACTACTCTTAATTAACACTATGAGGCAAAAACTTACCGTGTTGGTCTTCTACCACTGGGCACAGGGTCTGGCCATAGCCGCGGTTTGTTTTCCCAGTGCTATGCCTTTGGAGGAAAAGAATTATTTCATTTTCAAATGTCTATCAGGTGCAGATTGCTTCTCGGTTAGGCTCATGTCTACTTTTTTTTTTCAGCTCTAAGATGCAATCTGGTACAGACTTGTGCAGGTCCGGTATATGCAGACTGGATCTTTGTATACCAGCCTTGTTGTGCCTAGAAAGCCCTGATTTCTTGCTGTCCTTTATCCCCTGTGGCTCTTACATTCCCTCTACACCTATGCAGTAGTTTGACTAGTCTCCAGAGATTTGTATGTTTGAATTCTTTGCCCATAGCTCATGGTGCTATTAAAAGATATGGCCTGGTTGGCGTAGGTATAGCCTTGTTGGAGGAAATGTGTCACTGTGGAGGCATTCTCAGAGGTCTCCTATGCTCATGCTATGCCCTGTGTGGCATACACTCTTGTTCTGCCTGTGGGTCAAGATATAGAACTCCCAGTTCCTTCTCCAGCACCGTGTTTGCCTGGTTGACACCATGCTTCCCACCATGACAATAATGGAATGCATCTCTGAAATGGTAAACTATTCCCAATTAAAAGTTTTCTGTTATAAGAGTTCCCATGGTCGTGTTGTCTCTTCACAAAGGTAAAACCCTAACATCTTTTTTGCAGATTTCCATGAGCCCTBGGGAGAGGGCTTAGATGGAGATATCCCTTTGAGGACTGAGTGCTTCACTGTCTCTCACTCTGTGCATGATTCTGGGTCTCTGCATCTTGAATCTCTTTTTTTCTTTAAATTCCATTTTGACCTATCTAAAACTTGAGCATCTTCAAACTGTACCAAATAGTTTTGATTACTGTTTCTCAAGCAATGCTTGCAATGATAACATTTCCACATTCCTGGCCAGAAAAATCAAGAATTGGAGACTAGAGGAAGGTTGCTCACTCCGGGGGAATTGAAATTGAGGTACCTATTTGAATTTATCTTAAGTTTGTAACCAAGCTGGGTACAGGGGATTCATTCGAATCTTTGTTCTCCACGTATGCTTGACAGAAATGAATGTATTATCATACTCATTCCAAAGGGCAGATCTACTAAAGATCTGTTAATAAACTGAAAACTCTACTTAAAGGAGTTGTCCTTGAAGTATTCATGTTGTATCACACCTACAAGAGTTACAGTTATATATGCAAAGTGTTAGATAAACTGAGATTATTGCAAATGCTTATCATTCAAGGTTAATAACTTTTGCAGTAGTACTCTGTTCTAGATGTTCCCTTGGATTTCCAAGAGCTATGTGTTCACCCTTTTATGCCAAGGTGGGAGAAAAGGTCAGCTTTTCACCGTGAAGATCTACAAGGAACAGTTGGTTCTCTTGACTTTAGGTTTGAATGCAGATTGATAGAGCAGGAAGGAGAATTACTGTTCATCTTTTTTAAAAGCTAACTCTTTGTGATGCTGAAGCCAGATACCTGTGTGAAAATAGGGCCAAAGGGGAGTTTGTAATGGATCTCAATAAGCTCAGAGTTAGAGTATCCTTACAGTATATTTCTGATGAGGTATTCAGTAACAGATTTAAATGGTACTTAATGTTTCTTTAGTAGATGCTGTCAGTAGATTTTAAATAAAATCGACTTGGAGTGTATCTTTGAACTGGGTGAGCCAGGGGAGCCAAGCATAACTTTACTGATGAGCTTGCAAAACACAGTCAAAGTTGGTAAAGATATAATTAAAAAAACTGCAACACGACACTTGATAAAGTCCACCTTTAAATAATTCAAGAGATGAAACACTACTTTTCCCTCTACCCCTTGATGTTGTGTCCCTGCAGATGCTAAAGCCATTTGTATTTAAAATACATTACTGTACTTGTGATAAAATATATTCATATGGCATTACAATTTTGTATTTTGAAAAACTATATAAAGAAGAATGGGAAGCATGCATTACCAAGAAAGTTAGCAAGTCGAAAATGTATTTTCTTTAGTTTGGTATATAATGTACATTGGAGAGTGTAGAGAAGTTATTGATCTGATGTTGAGAGATGGGTAAGAGCACTTTATATTTTTATTAGAAACTATTTCTATAAATCGAGTTGTTCTGGAGGAAGGCAGGCATACTTTATTGTCTTACTCTCCCTTATCTGACTTTATCACTTGAATTTGACCCTGGCCTGGTTTGAGTCTGAAGTAATTCATCGTGGACATGCCTAACAACACTCATCTAATGAGTTATTCTTCAGGTTTCTGGGTGCATAATTGGCTTTGAGCAAAGGAAAGAATTCATTTCCTCAAAAACAGAAGGTGATATGACATCAACTGATGCTATTGGTCTTTACCAACATATCATATTATGACCTAGGATGAAGGTAGCTGTAAAGAAAGCACTTGCTTATGCTGTAGACAGATTTCTATTGTTCATAGTCTCATGACAAGATCATAGCCATGCTCTTGGGAACTTCTTAGTCAGGTGGTTAAATAAATTATGATTAAGCCAGATTGCCTTTTGTTGCTTGTAACCACATACAAGCAATGTAACAATATACATTGGCTCTGATTCCCAAAGCCATTATCTTTCTATATGTTACTCCTCACTTCAGCACAAAATGCAGTCAGTACTCTCTATAATTCTCCTAACATCTTGCTCTATAGTATTCCCATTCATACCACTCTCTTAAAGATTAAATAGTTCAAATATCTATGGATCTGGCTCTCTCCCTATATGACATTCCATTAAAGACAGCCTTTTTTCCCTTTGAATGAGTGAATTAGTGTTAGTCTGTGAAAGAATTTTAAGAGAAAGTAAATGAAGAGGAAAGACCTTCCCTGAATTTTGGCATGATTATTTAATGGGTTTGGGTACCAGCATGAATCTAAAAAAATACTGAGCCACAGAATCCATCTTTTCCTGCTTTGAGAGATGTAGACACGATGTGACTTACCACTCTTTTTCCCTTTTGCCACCTCAGCTTCAGACACTCCCACTACTATACTTTCCTGCTATGGTAGTCTGCATCCTCAAACTGTGAGCTTGAATAGGCAGATGCCTCCTTACCTTGCTTTGTTTATATATTATGACACCATCCAGGGCAGAGACAGCCTTTAGAGGATCCACAGGAAACCAACCCATTTTGATAATCTTTTCCATTCCCTCCTCTGAATAGTTCACATTAAGCATAATTGCCACCTTAACATCTACTGTCATTTTCAAAGCATTGACATCATTTATCATTATGGTTTTTTTATTGATAAACAGCTTTTTGTGAAGGGGACACTAAGAACTTTTGTTATAGATAGATTTCAGTCACCAACCTAATAGAGAGATAGTAAGTACATCAACTTTATGTGTGGATGCCACTTTAATAAAAAGTTAAAATAAAAGTAGGAATTATACATTTCTCTTATCCCCTATGTGACTATATAATATATCTAATGGAATAAATTTCATTGTGCTTTTGTACACAGTGAATTGTAATACATTTATTATCTAGTGGCCCTAGCATAATCAATTTAAGTTGTAGGAACTTAATGAAATTTTCTACTTCCTGCCATCCTACTCTCTATAATTAATATAATATGAGAATACAAATCAAAACACTTATTATAGATAAAAAATTCACATTCTCCTGTTCTCTTCTGTTCTCTTCTGTTCTCTTCTGTTCTGTTCTCTTCTCTTCTGTTCTGTTCCATTCCGTTCCCTTCCCTTCCCTTCCCTTCCCTTCCCTCCTCATCCCTTCCCTTCCCTTTTCTTTTTGTGTGTGTTTGTCTCTTATTTTTCTACACCCAATGACCTCTTTCTGCATTGGGAACAATCTAAGTATGATTTAATCTTAGATTCTATTCTTGGAATTGTACTCAAGGCCCTTCACATGGTAGATAAATGCAACATCACTGAGCTATATCCACAGTCTTGTGTTAGGCTCTCTGTACATGGCTGATTCCTTCATGATTTCTCCATGCCTCTAGCCATTACCTTTGCAAGTCTGTTTTACATTCTCCTCAAGTCTCCCTCATCTAACTCTTTGTTATTCTACAGGACATTTCACTTTTTCAGATCATGAAATTTAATATCCATTATATTGGGATCTTTCACTATAATAAGAGAGGTGAGATTTTATTCTATTCCATCCCTCCATCACTTTTGTCAACACTATGACCTCATTCTCATAACATTTCTGATATATCCAAGGCACTTAAGTTTTTATTGAATGAATAAAAGAAATCTTCAGTCTGTTTCTTGAAGTTAATGTTCTTGCCACAGTAGCCTTGCAAACTAACCTGGACCCTAGCTACTCTGCTTCCATGCTGCAACTCATCAAGTGCCTCTTATTTAAGGATCCTTCCATCCATTCCAACAATTACATTAATTGTTTCAGAATTTATAATCACTACCATCTTAAGGTGTTCTTCATCATCTGGGTTTCCATTCCAGTAATGATTTGTTCCATGCATTTGAGATATGCTCAGACCTATTTGAGTTTGGTATAATATACTTCCTTTGCCCTTCCATGTTTATCTTTTAGCCCTAAGAATAATTATAGACACATCTGTCTAACCAAATGATGTTCTTTAACTATATTTGGTCACATCGTCATTAAATAATTCATACATTTGATAATTAGAGAATGTTTATTATAAAATGAACACTAAACTAAGACAGAGAGGAAACAGGTCCTGTCTTTATTGTGCCCACAGACTGACTGGGGTAGGGGAGATGGTGAASCTGGCAATGAAAAAGTGTTGATATTAGGAGAGGAAAAAATGAATGAGGTATGCAGAGAAAGACTTGTGCAAGGGGGTGGGGGGGGCCAAATCACATGGATGGTGAAACACCTAAAGAATTAAGAATGAAACTACTTAGAAGGATGTCCTGAAGCTGAGCAATTAATCCTCTGCAAAGGTCAAGAGGGAAAGAAACTTGATTTTGTGTGCTCAGATGGCAAATATCAATGACAAGAAGCATGAAAAAAGGGAAAATGAATCAGAAAAATGAAATGGGAAAATTGAGTCCCTGCTCCCTCACCCCACCATGACACACACACACACACACACACACACACACACACACACACACACACACACACACATCCTGGAAAAATGCAGGACTCATAGAATGCTTACACATCTTTTCTTTCTGAAGATTTACAGGTCAAACTCTTCACCCCCAGCAACTGCTTGTTTACTCTCACTTATTCTGTTGGTAGGATCCTCAAGACTCTTCTTTTTTTTTATTGGATATATTCTTTATTTACATTTCATTTCCCTTTTTCTGGTTTCCCTGCCCCCCAGATGTCCCATCTCAAGATTCTTCTAAGCATTTATTCTTTCTGGACTTGTGACCTTACAACACAATCCTTTCACTGGTACCTGTTCTTATCAAGAGGTAAAACCTATCCATGAAGCATCTCCTTTGCCTGTCTTAAATTTTCATTGGCCAGAATTGTGTCACATGTCAATTTCTAAACCAATTATAGTGAAGACAAATTTAATGATTATATCTAAGCAGACAAAACAATGAGATTTCATAGGAGTATTTGAAATATCCTGACAGTATAGGCACTATCTGTTGTACATGTACTGCTGACCATTCTGTGCCCTAGAACTTGATGAGCCATCTACATAGCCCTAAAGCAGCTTAAGCAGCAAAAGAACTGAATAACTTTAATGCTTYCCTAGTAGCATCTCCTAGAGAAACTTATTTGTGTCTTCCAAGAATGGAGGATGGGACTTGAGAATGGCAACACAGTGTGGTAAACACGCAAAGTCAACAAGCGTTCCTAGGTTAGGAACCCTTGAGACTTACTTTTCTGATTGATCAAAGAGAAACAATGCCAAGTCTATTTTAGACTAATCTCAAATATTAATGGCAATGACTAAAATACATTTCAGAGCACTGGTATAGGTATTTAGTATTTATGGTTGATTATTGTTAACAGTGATACCTGTCTTTCAGTCAAGAATTTATGTTAATGACTAAAGGGAGTACTGAACTGAATAAGAAAAAATGATATCAAAGCCTATTAATGCATGGTAATGCTGGTTTATGGAGTAGTGAGTACTGAATTTTCAAATTTCCAAGAAATTACAGTACATGTTTAGCTCTGTGAATCTAAAAACTCTTCATGTCATCCATATTTGTCTGGATGAGGTTTGTGTTTATGGGGTTGCCTAGTTGTTCCACAGTCCAAGGCACCTATAGAATTTACACCTTTACTACAGTGCAAAGCCTATGGCCACATTTTCACTTCTAGCATCTACAAAATTAAAATTGTATTTCGTTTGTATCTATCAAGAGATAAGCAACTTGGTGTTTCTTTTGTTATTTTTTGGTTTTGTTTTGTTGTTATGTTTTTTGATTTTTAAAAAAGAATTTCCCTAGCCTTGGTCTCTGTATTCTAGTTCTTTAGACACCAACTACTTCAGCTACCTGGACTTCCATTTAGTACTAACTGATGAAGAAGATCCCACTAGAACAGGCAGAGAAGGCACATCTAAGGAAGAGGATGTCTTGCTTAGTAATAAACTAGTCCAGGAAAGAGAAAATCTTACATAGAGTAGAGCTGATGAAAATCATAATAAATGATCACTCACATAAGAGACACTTAGAAGAAAGAATGGGGCAGATCCGAACCAAGAATAGACCTCAGTAAGCCTTGGGGTACGGGTCTTTAAAACTCCTGCTTTGTGTCAGAAATAATCCTTTCATTCTCAAATTAGCTTTTTGGGTTTGGTTTCAATTTCACAGGTTGGTTATCTTTTAGTCAAAATGCTCGAAACTAGAAAATGTTTAGATTCAGAATTTTTTCATGTTTTGGAATATCCATATATATTATTAAATATCTTCATGGGGGATCAAAATAAAGATGAAATTCATCTTTACTTTATATATTTTGTACACATGGCTCAAATGTACTTTTATGGGATATTTTAATATTTTTTAATACAATAAAATGTCCATGGTGTAGAATTATCTACTTATGACATTATTTCAATGCGCAGTTAGCATTGGGTTTTGACTTACTTGGATATTTTAAAGTTTGGAATGTTCAATCTATTTCATAACATAAGAAGCTTTACTTAAGGACCAAAGCAGATATAGCATACCATAAACTGTAGTTAAAATAGTTTTGGGGTACATCTGATTTCTACGTTTAGCCAAGATCCAATGTTCTGTATTCTGGTGAGTTCCTAGGTCCTAAGCACAACTGCACCCTCCAAAATTCCCAGACCTGCCTCAAGTTTCATATACTGAGCTCCAGTCTGGTAAGGCCTCTGCACCATAGCCGGCCTTCACCTTCCCTAGCCCTCAGACCTAGCCTTAGCCTCAAAAATCTGTATGCCTACATAGCATGATGAGCAGTCACAAACCTGACCTATCCATCCTTCACACAACCAGGCATAGGTTGAGTATCACAGTTTTTACACTAGCCCAAGCAGACATGCCGATCTGTTTCATTTGCATGTTTTCTTTCTTCCAACAGAAATGGAATAAATCAGTTCCTCTATTTTACAAAAACAACATTGAATATCTGAGGGATTGACCTCTAACTCCTCATCCATAATCTGAAATGAACTTTGGGCAGCAAAACC
>BDUI01006050.1:50885-62114 GCA_002335545.1 Apodemus speciosus
AGAAGTCACTTTATATTAAACCTGAGTAGTCCCACAGAGGTTTCTGTGGTGGTCATTGCTTTCTGTGTTTCTTTAGGTATCCATGCCAGCAGCTCATGCGACATCATCTGCTCCCACTGTAACCCTAGTGCAGCTGCCCAATGGGCAGACAGTCCAGGTCCATGGAGTTATCCAGGCGGCCCAGCCGTCAGTGATTCAGTCTCCACAAGTCCAGACAGTTCAGGTATGTGGATAAACATTCTGAATGTACTTTAGTAACTTGTTTATAGCCATTTCTGTATCCTTTCATTAGTTGTGAAAATAAGGACACATCTAGTTTAGATTTATTTTACTTGACAGTAAAGGAGTATGTTGTATCTGCATAGTTCTGTTGTTATGCCAAGTCAGATCTAAAGAAAATTGTTTTTTTTTAAGCTTCAAAAGAAAAAGCATTTATTTAGAGAGATAGTAAATACATATGATAAATRGAAATGTTGGGATAAGACTGTAAAACTGATGTACCTCAGTTAAAGGAAAATTAACTTAAAATGAACCTAAATTTKTATGGGGAAAGGGTTGATAAAAATTAATTAATAGCCTTATCTGAGATAAGATCTCTATCTCCGATAGAGATCACATCAGACATCATATTGCCTATTGAGCTTTTAGGTAGAGTATATAACTCTGAAATAATACTATATTCCGAAGGTACATCATAAGGATCATTGATTGTACCACATATATCTAATTCTTGGAAGAGCTTGCTTCTTTGGGGTAAAGGGAATAAAGGTGTTCTAGATGTCTGAAGGTAACTACTTAGGTCTAGGGACCCAAGAGCAGTAACAGGATAATTCTTTGCAAATCAGCTAATTGAAGGAAAAAACAAAGACTGAACATTCATGCAAGTAGGCCATAACCCCAGCCTCCCGTTTCATATTTTCTACTTCACAGTCTTCCTGTAAGGACTTAAAAAGACTTTTCTCCGGAACTCAGGTGAGTCCTAGGTCCTAGATTTGAAGAAAATTATTTTTAGAAAGAAAGACATGTATTTATGTCTTTGTCCTTCTCTGTGAACATGGAATTTCAGGGTTTGAGTCAAACTCTACACCTCTGTTGTACTGCTCACTGCTTAGTCACTGCTCAGGTCTCTACAGCTCTCCTCCAGCTGGTAGCCCAGAACTGCATGACCCATCACCTTGAGAAAAGGAGGCGGAGCCCCCTGAGGACGGCACAATTAGACATGAAGCCTAACTGCTGAAGTGCTGTGTGGCTAGCCAACGTGTGCCTTTCCAGTCGGGACCTGGCGACCCCAAGAACTAAGCAAATCTAACTCGTTTCTGTCAAACTTCTTCCTTTCTCTTCTTTCCCTCACCCTTCCTACTGTACGGAAAGTTTTCTAGGTTCCACGGGCTTCTATTTTTCTTCAGCATTTATTATATGGTGTGTTTGATTTCTCTCGCTCATCCTTGGCTGTTTTCTTCTAGATGAAAGCTGCTGTGTTTCCCTTGTATGGTAGCCAGAGCTGATTTATATTTTTGCAAAGGGGAAAGGTGTTTTCTCCTTTGTCCAGGAACCATTCTGTTGTTGTCACCAAACTCACATGAGGCTTTGTCAGCATTATACCAGGCTATTGAGTTGATGTTGCCTCCTCTACTTTTTTCTTTTCTTTGTGCTTCTGGTTTGCTTTAGCACTGACAGGGTAGAGAACTATTGTCATGTGAAGTCCTGAAGTCACTAATTCCCCTGGGAATGGGCATTATTAACAAGCCTTGACTGTATTAGCCAAATCAAGGCCTATTTTTAAGAATCCACAATGATAAGAAGTAATTCTGTGACTTATTTATATTTCATGGAATGCCACCTTGCCATCCTCCATATGATCTCAGCATTAATTCCGTACCTGAATTCTTCTCTAGAACTTGGCCTGCTAGTCAGGAGTTTTAGAGATCAGACCTGCTTTGTATAGTAATAGGTCAAGTGATGTTGAGCACAATGACTCTTACTTTCTCTTTTTCACTTACAAAAAGTTTTTGTTATTAAAAAGTAAAGTTAGGTTACAAAATACATATTACAGTTTATAATTAATAAAACATGATATTTAATTGTTGCCTTTATTCTTAATTTTAATCTTATCCAGGGGCAAAATAATTTAAACTCAAGTATTAAATATCCTTAACTTTGATAGAAATCTGTGTTTGTCTTCTTAAGAATACATTTTTATCACAGTGATCTATGCTTACAACTTTAAAAATACATGTTTGAAAAAGAAAATTCGGACTCTTTGAAGCCTGGACTATATGGAGATGTAAATGTGTGTTTCTTTTTCATTAAATACTCTAAATTGGGAAAATGTGTTAAACTCTGATGGTTATTTGAGCCAGCTAGCAGTGGTTAGTGTTAATAACTAGGAAGTAGTGGTTTACAATAGGTTATCAAACAGGGTGGAAGTGTCCCTCAAACTTCTAGATGGTAGAATGTTAGTGTTATGTATAAAGTTTCCAAAAATACAAGGTATGTCTCTCCTAATGGGAGAATAAGAATATAGGACATCTTGATATATTTCAACCTAGTAATATTGTAGACTGAGCTGTATTAATATTTTATGTACAGCTTCACTTTACTGCCTTTATTCTTACGTGTATAAATCACATCTCACAGGCGATGTGAGAATTCTTGCAAAAATGACAGCAGTTTCACAGTGTATACAGGGTTAGTAATGGCACTTACCAGTTTGGGCCACATTTTAATATAATGCTGTCTAAATGTACCAAAAGGATTCATAGATTTTATGAGTGTAAATTATTACATCCATTTCTTCAACAGATGTTTATTGATCACATGCTATGTGCCAGTCATTGTTCTAGGTGCTATCAAAGGCAGCAGTGAACAAACAGTACATCTCTGTTCTCATGAAGATCACATTTGAGTGAAGAGAGACATACTATGAAAAAATAAAATATGTCAGGTGAGGATAAGTGCTGCAGTTAATGAAACAGGGGAAAGGGTAGGGCAAGACGCAGAGGGAAGTGTGCTTTCGGGAGCACAGCAAGCGGAAACCAGACAGCAGGAGAGGCAGCGAGGCCAAGCCAGAGACGTGGAAATGAGGGTGCTTGTCATTTGAAAGAGTAGCGTGTTCCTGCTGGTTCCCTAAGTAAAGTGAGTGAGAAGGGGGAGGAGACCAACCGATGGAGTCTCATTCAGTRTGGATAGACTCTTCAGTCCTTTGATATGGAGGAGACAGTGGTAAAGCCTCATAAAACATAATTAGTGGTTCCCTTCTCTGTTCTCATACAGCACTGCTGTGTCTGAATTAAGAATGAATAGGGGGGGGGGGTGGCGTTGGGAGGGATATTTGGGTTTTGTTTTGCTAGTCCAAGACAAGTATTCCAAAATGTCTGATCTTGGTGATGGCAAGCAAGGCCTTTGAGGGATCTTTGACCTGATAGAAAAGCCCTTTGTACTATCACTGGGCGGAGGGGGCTTAAGCCACAAACGAAATGATTATTAGTTTTCAGAAAGTGTGGAGAGAATTTTGAAAATGCTTTCTTAACTTTTTTCATGATAAACAGTATAAAACAAGAAACTAGCCGGGCATGAGACCACATCTTTAACACTAGCATGGGTAGGAATAGCCGAGAGAGAGAGAGAGAGAGAGAGAGAGAGAGAGAGAGAGAGAGAGAGAGAGAGAGAAAGAAGACAGAGTTAAAGGTCTGCCTGGTATACAAGGCAAGTTTCAGGCCACTGAACTTTTATATAGTAAGATCTTGTTGCACAGAAGGAAAAAACTTATCTTCTTGCTAGAGTGCAATACAATAACGAGTTTAGATCCAGCAATCAAAATACATTGTATCATTGTATATAACTTACCTCATTGATACATGTAAATGAAAATAATTATTTCCTAAGCACAGCTAAAAGGCACTTAGTTTTGTTAGTCTCTATACTTAGAGTTCTCTTAAATTGGTAGATATCCAACTACATTTCCAAAAATGTAGACCTAGGCGGGCAGGGTAAGTATTGCAGCCCTCAAAGGCTATGCCTCCGTGCTGGGATTAAAGGCATGCACCTCCATACTTGACTTGAATCACTGTTGAAAGATGTTAATGATCTTTTGGGTTTTCCAAACGGGCTTTCTTTGTATAGCCTTAGCTGTCCCAGAACTAGTTCTGTAGACCATAGCCTTAGCTGTCCCAGAACTAGTTCTGTAGACCAGGCTGGCCTCTAACCTGTATAGATAGCGCCTGCCTCTACCGCCTGAGTGATGGGATTAAAGATGTATGTCACCACTGCCTGGTTGTTAGTGATCTTTTAGTTAGTGAAGTATATTTAATGACATTGTTCTTGATGTTAGTGAAAAACTTAATTCTACTTGAATAAATTATTTAATATTTAGCCTATCCTAAGACCTTTTTAAATAAATAACATTTAAAATTTACAAATAAACACATATGCCCATATGAAATTTTCTTATTTGTTTGCCTGTATGCCTGTACAAGATGTCTGTGCCTGGTACACGTTGATGCCAGAAGGGGAAGGTATCTTGAGGACTGGATTAGAAATGGTTGTGAGCTTCCATGTAGGTGCTGGGAACTGAACCCAGGCTTTGGAAGATCAGCTGATGTTCTTGTCTGAGCCATTCTCCAACCCCTAGTTTTTTTATTTGTAAGGGAGATAGCAGATCAAGTTTTAAGATCTGGGCTTTTTTGATCCATTGAGTGAAAAGTTATCTAAACCAGGAGTCTTAATCCAGCCAAGCAAGACATTTAAGTTTGTAAAGGATTGTATAGTTTTAATAATATTTTATCATTTCTTGATTTCGTGTCACCTGTTGGTTCTCTTAAAGTTTCAAATTATAAAAATAAGTAATGGTTTGGGTTTGGGAAATATCCAGACTATTACAAACAGCCAAAGGTAAAAACCTGTTTTAAGGAATGTGGGGAGACAGCTGTTAAGAGGCATGGCAGGAGGTGTGAGGACAGGGTGGAGGATTTTTATTACTARAATGTGATAATTATGAAACCTATATTAGGTTTTTAATTTTAAATAATTACTTTTCATTTCTTACATTTATGAATAGTTATAAAATTGAATCTTGATATTTTTATTAGTATAAAAAGCATTTATCCTGTATGATTTTTTTTAAGAGATCATTTTTGAAGAGCAACTTGATTCACAGCAAAATTGAGTTACAGAGTTTCCCATGTATTCCTGGCCCCACATGCATAGCTTCTTCATTGTTAACACCCACCCACACCGAATTGCTACATTTTTTAGAACTGCTGCATCATAACCATCTAAGCCCAAGTGTAAGATGGTACACAGGCTTCTCAGTGTTGGTAAGCTTTATAGCCATCTGATTTAGGTTTTTCTCAGTTTAGTTACTACTTTCTGATTGAAATGACAAAATCTTTTAGATTAGAGAAAGGCAGCAAAATCCACTGAGTTGGTGTAAGAAACAAAGTTACAACTAAAAAAAAAAGCAGAATTTTATCTCAAAACTAATCTGTACCTTATATATTTATTTATTTTTATTGTTGTTGTTGAATCACATAGCCTAGGTTGACTATGGACTTAATATATGGTATGTATAACCTTGATCTACTGATCCTCCTGTCTCCACCTCCCAGGTGCAGTTATTGTAGGCATAAGGTACCATGCTCACTTCCATATGGTCCTGAGAATCAAACCAGGGTTTGCTCATGTTAAGTAAACACTACCAACTGAGCTACATCCCCAAGCCCAGGATGTAAGAAACTAGTGCACAGAGCTGGTTTTATTGAGTTTCAACATGGTTGAGGCGTCAGTGTGTGTCCTTAAGATCTTGATAGTTGGTAAGAGTCAGGCATGGAGTATATACCTATAGTTCCAGCATTTAGAAGCAGGGCTAGGTCTAGCTGACCARGAAAGGCTATCTGCCTCTTCTTTCCCCCAGGGAAAACTATTAAGATGGTTGTAAGGATGGGGTATATCATATGTGAGAGTCAAGCAGAGGTAGAAAGCTAATGGGGAACTAAGATTAGCCAAAATAAGTACATTTGCCATAGTGGTGCCTGCCCTCTATGAACGTATTTATTGGCTATTGACTCATTCTAAGTTTTTTGGTTTTTTTTCTTTTCCCAGTTTCTGATCTTCTCTTTATCCATAAGAACATTTGTATAGAGACACTAGAGTGGGCGGCTAGAGCGTTCCTTATTTCTCTCTGCAGTGAGCACATGCAGCATGCAGCACTGTCAAGAGACTTGTGTGTCCACCCAAGAGTCCTTGAGCTTAGACTGCATGTGGAATTCCTTTGGAATTTCTCAAATTTATCTGAATATGGTTTTGCATGTTGCTGTTGTTGACTATTTTGAGGTGATGCTAACACACATAGGCCCTCTTGTCTTGTTTAAGACACTACTGAGTAGTGTGACAGCATCATGTCACATGCAGGAAAGTGCATGAGGCCCCTGTAGCATAGACTAGAAAAACTTGGCAATATCAATTTCACAGACTGAATCCAGAGTGATCTAAAGTGCTGTGAGCTTGTTGCTGTGACAGCACTGACACTGGGACCACCAGGGTTTTAATGCTTGTAGAGTCTAAAGTGGACATGCTGACTATGAGCAGGGCCTACGCTCCTCAGCTTTGTGGCCCCACGGAGTTGCCTGTCCTGCTGTGCCTTAACTCTTCTGTCTTCAGTGAACCTAGGACCAGGACTCATGCGGTACCTGATGTTTACTGTATGAAATGATGGCACCACCCACAATGGACTGGAGCCTCCCCATCAATCACTAATAAGAAAATGCCCTGCAGGCTTGTCTGCAGCCAGATTTTACAGAAGTAGTTTTTCAACTGAGGCTCCCTCCTCTCTGATAACTCTAGCTTGTGTCAAGTTGACAGAAAACTAGCCAGTAGTCTACTATTTGCTAAAGAATCACTGACTTACTTATACAACTGTAAATCTGTGTTTGTACAGCAAATACAGGAAATCATATTATTATAGACTTAGGGCTAACTCATGTCAGAATCCTTGGTAGTTGTAACAGCTGCAAGAAATCATTGCCATGGTGATATATTCAGGATTGATTGCTTGGGAGAAATTAACATTTTCTGGACAAACGTTTTTGTCTCTATGGCATCATTTTAGTCTGTAGGAGATGAATTTTAGTAGTATGGTTGTCTCCGTTAAAAACTGAAGTACATATAAGATATATATATATATATATACATTCCTTGTATTGGACTTACATATTTTATAGGAATTAAATTTGATAATCAAGATAAAGTTATTCTTTGTTTTCAGATTTCAACTATTGCAGAGAGTGAAGATTCACAGGAGTCTGTGGATAGTGTAACCGACTCCCAGAAGCGAAGGGAGATCCTCTCAAGGAGGCCTTCCTACAGGTATGTGACTGAGGAGTTAGAGGCAGGGGCACGCAGGAGACTTAGGACTCAGCAGACGGAGGTGTCAGGACACCGAGAAAGCTGTTCCAGAAAGTGCTTTGCACATTATTTCTCTTGAGTTACTTCTCAAATAAGCTGACATTTACAGTACAAAATCAGACTACTTACTCTAAACTAGTGGTTCTCAGACCTGTGGTTTGCGATCCCTAAAACCACTGGAAAAATAGGTACTTACATTATGATTCATAATAGTGGAAAATTACAGTTAAGGAAGTAGCAACAAAAATAATTTTCTGGTTGGGGGTCCCCATACTATGAGGTTACTGTATTAAAGGGTTGTAGTGTTAGGAAGGTTGAGAAGCACTGCTCTAGCAGTTGTAGGACATTTCCCTCATTCTTTTTTTGTAGCTGTGCTGACTGCTGCTCTTCCTTTAAAAAGCTTGGGGTGTTAGCATCGCTCTTGGTACACTGTTGATCTGCTGAGCTACACATTACAGGTGACTAACAGAGAGCTGTATTTAATAGTTTTCAGGGTAATTGTTCACTAGCATCCTCTAGTTTGAGTTCAGCTGTGATGTTACCTGCTTACTTTATGCCTTGCCTCAAAGGAAGGTTAAAAACAATTAGTACATATATTGATTGGTTCCATGTTAAGTATATCAAGAAACAACATACCTACTCATCTCATGCTTACTTAAGAATTCAGTAGACTTTCTGTGTTGGTTTAGATTATGTCTATTTATATAAATTCTTACTCTTTAGATTTATTTTGTTTTATGTGTATGGGTGTTTTGTCTGCATATGTCTGTACACCAGTTGTGTGCCTGGTGCCAACAGAGGTCAGAAGATGTTGGATCCCCTAGAACTGAGTTACCCATGGTTGTGAATCACTTTGGATGCTGGGAATCAAAACCGGTCTTACAGTAGAGCAACCAGTGCTCTTAACCATTGAGCCTTCTCTCTAGCCTTGCTCCTTTTTGAAAAAAGGTAGTTGGTTGCCCTACCTCCCGCCATGTTCTTACGTATACTTAGGTCTGAGCTCTTTTTTTATCCTCACCCAGTTATAAATTCTAAATATTATTAGTGAATTAATTTTGAGGACTTAAGAAATTTATGTTGTAGGATCTATATTATAGACATTTATATATATAATCTTTTCTATTTGTTTTTATTTTGTGTGTATGAGTGTTTGTATTTCTGTGCACCATGTGCATGAGGTATCTGCGGAGGCTAGAAATGATGTCGTGTCCTCTAGTACTGGAGTTACAAACAGTGTGAGCTGCTAATGGTGCTGGGAGTTGAAGCCATATCTCCATCCCTTCCCTTTTGTTTTGAATATAGCATATGTTAGATTTTGAGACATTGAAGGATATCTTATGTTAATATATAAAACCTTTGGTCCTGAAGCAAATCCAACAAAGTATTAAGCAAGTCACATGACTTCTCCTAAATCCGATGCAAATCATAGTGACCAGTCAGCCAGATGGCTCCAGCAGATAAGCATGCTTGCTCATGCTTGGTGACCTGAGTTTCATCCACATGTGGGTGGAAGGAAAGAACCAGCTCCAGAGTTGTTCTGTGACCTCCACACATGCACCTCCTACCACATTCACACTTAAAAAACAAATAGAACCAGCTTTATGTTTGCCTTAATATTTTTCTGGCCAAAATCCCAGAAAGTGTTATTTAAATCAACCATGCTTTACTAATCAAATAAAAGCTCTCGAGAGAAAACATGTAGAGAAAGGGTTATAAAGGATAATGTTACCTTACCTTATAGTCAAACTTTCACACGGAATACTATTTATATGAAGTTTATGAATTCCCGAAATGTAGCCTTTATGTCAGATTATAGCAAGCTACTTAACAGGTGCTTATAGTATGCTTACAAGGTTAGAAAAATGAAATTGATTGATTATACAAAGTGGATTTTTACTGGAACAACCTATCATTATAAAGCGGTTAATTTGTATACAGCAGAAAGGTGCTCCATTCAGTCTCATGTGACTTGATATTTTCACCAGTAATTGTTCTGAGAAACCAGAAACCATGTATATCACATTTGCAAATGATAGAACCATAAGGCGTAATAAAGGCCCCAGGCCCTGGTGCTAGGAGCCTGAGTACCTTGAAAAATCACAGAAGCCAAAGGAACTGGGCTGAAAAAATAAGGTGAAACTATAGTGACAACTGTAAAATCTTTAAAACCACTTACAAAATATACCAGTTTTTCAAATATCCGATTCTGGATGTATTGATGAAGAATTTATTTGAAAAACAGTTATTCTCATCAGTCAGTATGATCTAAAGCAAACAACTAGAATGTGAATAATGTCTTAGCTGTATGTTTGGATTTTCATACAAAGGGGGGCTAGATTAGACTGTGAGACTAAACTTAAACTGATAAACTTCAACCATAAACCTAAATAAGGAATATTTCTTCATGGTACAATTTTATGTATATATGTATKTGTGTGTATGTGTGTATGTATGTATGTTTAGAGCTGTAGCTGTAATCCCAGTACTGGGGAGGCTAAGGCAGGAGGATTGTGATCTTCCCAACCTAAGAGTCATAATAAGACACTGTCTTAAAAACCAAAATAAGCCAGGTGGTGCATGCCTTTAATCTCAGGACTTAGGAAGCAGAGGCAAGCAGATCTCTTGAGTTTGGGGCTAGCCTGAGCTATACAGGGTGACAGGATGAGTTTCAGAATAACCAGGGCCACACAGAGAAACACTATCTTGTGAAAAAAAAAAACAAAACACACACACACACACACACACACAGGATCCAGATTCAATCCCCAGGACACATATAGCATCTCACAACCATCTGTAACTCTAGTCATAGGGTATGCAGTGGCCTCTTCTGGCCTGTGCTKGCACCAGGCATATGCAGATAAACCACCTAAACACATAAAGTAAAAAAATTAAATTACATATATGGTTTTCTTTTTTTAACACCCCCCCACTCCCAATACCACCACACAATTCTTGCATTGGAAATTCCTACTGTGTTTGGAGTTTATTCATGTGTTTGAATTTTTCTCCTATACATTAGCAGTTTTCTAACTTTATTTGTACTTACTGAATTTTTTTGTTTAAATTAAAATAGCTCCTTATTTTTCTAGGAAAATTTTGAACGACTTATCTTCTGATGCACCAGGGGTGCCAAGGATTGAAGAAGAAAAGTCAGAAGAGGAGACTTCAGCCCCTGCCATCACCACTGTAACAGTGCCAACCCCAATTTACCAAACTAGCAGTGGGCAGTATAGTGAGTAATACGTTTTTCTATTATGAAAAGTGAGAAGGAAAACTGTTAGATTCTCTTTAAGGAAGTGATAAATGCCAAGGCTTTTGCTGCCAATATTGTTTGCCCTACTGTCAGACATTATTAAAGAATTGTTAAAAGGCATTTATGGAAATGTCACTTTCTTTTTTTCTTTACCCTATCTTGCCTTCTGCCATGTCTCTTACATGATTCACACACAAATTACTATTTTTAATTTTAGCATGATGTTGGCTTGCCAGCCTGTAATTTGTATTCCAGCTGTATTTAAAGTAGATTCCTAAAGCAAAATTTTTAGCTTTTCCAACACTGAAACTTTTAGTATTGTTTATAAGGAAGGGTATTTTTTAAGGTTTGCTGTTTTTATTTATGAGTGTGTGTGCCTGCCTTGTGTGTCTGCCTGAGTTTATATGCATCACATGTGTGCAGCAGGTCTTGGAAGCCTTTGGATCCGATCCTTGGGAACTGGAGTGAGCCACCTAACATGGGTGCCGGGAACCAAGCCTAAGTCCCCTACAAGAGGATTAAGCATTCTTAGGCTCTCCATCATCTGTCTGAGCCCTAGGGATGGTGTTCTT